>PVJD01003770.1:0-154380 GCA_004026545.1 Mormoops blainvillei
CTGATTCCAAACTCAGTGCTCACAGCAGCTTTTGTGCTTTATTAATTCTACTTTACCCCCCAGTCCTCAGTTCCCTCATCTGATAAATGAGAGGACATGTTTATGTGTTTAATTTTTGAATTTATTCAAATATGTAGCCAAGAACCCCTTTGATCAAACAAAATCATACCTTGGAGCCACTGTGTACCAGAGATAAAAGCTGAGCTCTGTTAAGCTATATTTGAAAACCACTGGTTGCCATGAACTCTTAAGTCCCCAGCCGGCTCTGAGCACAGGCGATGCATCAGTGGTTCTGCTCTTAAAAGGTCAGGCAGCTCCAATGGCGCTGCGGATGCCTTAATGAACCCACACCCATTAGCCCGTTTACAGTCCTGGGAATGCACAAAAGCGAGAGGTTCAGGATGGAAATGCATTGTGATGATTATTTGGCCTCAAACAAAAGAAGTGTTTGATGAAATGCTTTTGCAAAGAGACTCCCCCCATTGCTAAAAAGCAGAGAAGAATGCAAGCCACGTGCACAAGCAGTGAGGGTTTTTAGCATGTAGCCCTTATTCCCAAGGAAAAGAGCTACTTTGAGTGGGTGGGTGGGGTGCTGAGATGCTGAGGTTTTGCAGAGTGTGCTGAATAGTCCATGGAAATTATTAGTGCCATGCTTTCTCCCCAGAGGAGCACACCTTTACTCTAGATAACCTGTACTTATCCATTTGAAATGTTTTTACCCATTGAGACAAATCCATCCATCCACACGTGTCTTTGTAGCTCATGCCTGTGTACTGTCCTCCTTCTCATTTTCAGCACCGGGTGACTTGGAGAGATTTATGACCAGCCAGTGGTAAAACCCATAGATTCTTTGATGGCTCCACAGTTTGGTGGTCAAATAAGGCCAAGTTCACAGGCATAAATGGGGGTCTGCTCACCCTTATTGGGAGAGAACCAGTCTGCTTTTAATCAAGGAAGTATTGGGTTGGCCAAAAAGTCCTTTTAGTTTTTTCTGTAAAATAAAAGACACATTTTTCACTGTTACCAATAACTTTATTGATTTCGCTATTTTGAGGATGTCGGCTATCTCCCACATGGTAGAACATTGATTGTTCTCAATTAATTAATGTCTTGATTTGATCGCTGTGAGCTTCAACTGGTCTACCCAACCGTGGAGCATCGTCCTGTGAGAAATCTCCAACATGAAACTTCGCACACCACTTTTGACACATGTGATCAGTCACAGCACCTTCTCCATATACTACACAAATCTTCTTTTTGCATTTCAGTTGTGTTTTTACCCTTCTTGTAATAATGAAGCATAATATGCTGAAAATGTTGTGTATTTTCTTCCATCCTCAGTATTAAAATGGCTATACAAAAACTCACCCATTTTGATTTTAAAAAAATGAACACTAATATGACAGCTGTCCCATTATAGTCTAAAAAAGTTTAGATTGAAGTTAAAGACTACTAAGCACTAATAGAGCCATCTTTTGAAAAATAAAAAATGAACATTTTGACCAACTCGTTCAGTCATTTTAACTTTTGAGTTATGTTTTCCTATCTGACCCAAATTCGGGTTCATGGAAAGGGCTGTTGCCCCAAGGTCAGTGGAGCCGTCTACAGGATAGGCTGTGCGTCCTCCACAGGAGGAGCGTTGGCCTGGCCCGAACCGCAGAGCCTGGGCCGCTGCCCTACCCACAGCCGGCTCACCGAGTGCCCTGCCCATCAGCACGGCCCCACGCCTTCCTTTCGGTCTTCCGCTGCCGTCTATTGAGCACTTTCTGTATTTCGGGAACTCTTTAGGCAGATACAGTCCTATGTCACGGTCTCGACATTTAAATTAGACGTTATTGTACCTGCGTGACAGATGGGGAAACCGAAACATCGTGAGGTTAACGGTCGCCCAGCTGCTGGGTGGGTGAGACGCAGTCAGCGGGGGCACGCATGCCTGACTGTCAGTAACAAGGGGCCGAGTTCTCAAGGAGCCAGAGGCAGTTTTCCTGTATGTATGTTTTCAGCACCTTTCCTTTCTTTGTGTCTCCCAATACACCGACCCCCTCCTTTGTGTCGAGAGTAAGTGTAACATGCTAAGAGTGAGCAGCAGATTCGGAGCCAGTCTAGACTTCTGTCATCACCGGGCGTGTGACTCTGGCAAGTTCATTAACTTCTCTGTGCACTAGTTTCTAGAAAAGGGGGCACTAAAAGTGCCCACCTCATAGGTTTGCTATAAAATCACTTATATGTGTTAGGTGTTAAAGAGTGAAGCTGGGACTTATCAAGAGCTATGTGAGCGTTTTTGAAAAAAATAAAATAAAATGAATGCCTACTGTACCTGAAGTTTCCTTGTAGGTTTTAGAACATAAAGCAAAAATATTAGGTTCAAGATACATACACGTGTGCATTTTATTATATGTATAATCTAATCCTTTTACATTTTCACCTGCGAAATGATTAACTTCTTAATTCTTTTAATTTCCCCACCAGTTGAAGGGGGACGTGGCCGAGGTAGACCAGGGAGAATTAGACAGGAAAGCAGCAGCTCTGGTTTCGGTCCTACCTCGTGGCCCTCACGGGTTGCTCTACCTTCAGAAAGTCATTTCTCACTTTGCCCTTCAGTTTCCCTATATGCAGAACGAGAGCGCTGACCCAGATAATTTCTAAGTCTGTGTCAAGTCATATAGCACATGCTGACACTCGGAAACTGAGCACCACAGAAGCAGAAACCTTCCCCCAGGAGACTCAAGAGTTTGTCCCCATCTCTTAAGCTGGAGTTTTCCAAAATGGGACATGACGTAAGATGGCATGAACGTACAACTCCCCACAAGACTGGGTCACACGGTGCGGGGGGTGTGTGGATCCATTTCAGTTCTCTGTTAAACCTGAAGATTACATCAAAGAGAGTGTTTCAGTTGGTACCAACAAACATGTCCTTAACACCTAAGCCTTTCTTGCTACTTCTCTGTATTTCACAGTGAGAGCTGGTACAGGGGTTCGGTCAGGTAGCAGGCAATAGCATCTGGCGGGAATTTATTAACATTGTTTTCACCCTTCTTATTTTTACAGCTCCCATTCTCCTGAAGGCATGCGATCATGGTTTTCTGTGTACCATAGAACTGGATAAAAATTGGGTTTAGTCGATGCTGAGTAAAAATAAATCCAAGTGATAGGCGAATATCGCCCAGTTGGCATTCAGATGACAGAAGTTTGGGAAGCCCTGTCTTCCACAGGATGCAGGTTCCCTCCCGTAGCAGCCCAGTCAAAGACCCCTCAGGGAAATCACAGCGGCCCCTGCACTCCCTCCTGGGAGTGGAGCAGGCCAGTGCCCTGTTCACGGGCCTCCAGCAAGTTAGTTTTATTTGCAGGCCTGCTTCGTTGGTCGGTGGGCCCCCTCAGATGGGGCCGCCATGCTTAGCCCTTCTCCCCTGGCCCTTGTCTCCTGCTAGATGAGTTTAAATCGTTTATGAAGCGCCTCCCCAGCAACCACTTCCTGACCATTGGGAGCATCCATCAGCACTGGGGCAACGACTGGGACCTGCAGAACCGCTACAAGCTCCTGCAGAGCTCCATGGAGGCCCAGAGGCAGAAGATCCAGCGCACGGCCCGCAAGCTCTTTGGCCTGAGCGTCCGCTGCCGCCACAATCCCAACCACCAGCTACCTAGAGAGAGGTAAGTGCCACCTCCCCGTGCCGCCTCCCCGTGCCGCCTGTGCGGGCTCAGGTGTGGTGTGGGCTCAGGCGTGGTGCTGCGTTCGCCTGCTGCAGGTGGGGGGTGGGATGCAACGCAGGCCGTGCATTTGGAGGTGGCGAGAGAGGCTTTGTGTGGCCCAGACCAACAGTTGTCTGGCCCGTCGCTGGCCTCACCCCTGCTGGCTCCGGCTGCACTGAAACAATGAGTTTCTCACTGTTTCCTGATTATACCCTGAACGTTCAGCCCCTGTGTTCTGTCTGATCCATCTGGCTGAGGAAGGGGACTAACAAGAGCCCTGACTGCTGCAGGAAATTATTCTGGTTGCTTAAAATGCATTTTCTCTTTCGAGTTAAAACTACGTGGAAGAGCAGATGCTAGAATCACCATCTTTAGCGCGAAGAAACTGGCTTACTTAATTAACCAGTCCGCTGTTTACTGAGGCCTTTGATCAGGATAGGAGCAGAGCGCAGCAAGCGAAGCAGGGCAGGCGACCCCTGCCATGAAGAATTTAAGGGGGCACTCCCTCTCCGGGTCCTGTGAGTGCGGGATTCTCACCTGAGAGCGAGCGCCTCCTTAAACGCCCAGATGCCTCATGTACCTCACCTTGGTCCCAGCCCTGCCCTTGATGTACCAGGTGTGCTGACGAATGGTGAACGCCGGGTGAACAAGCCAGACAGCATTTAGGGCGTATCTTCTCAGGGACCCACAGGGAAGGAGTCAGGATTCGCATCCAGGTCTTTCGGGTTCCATCTCCCAGGGCATTGATGAACTGGCTGCATCTGGGGTTTCCTGTGGCAGTGTCTTTAGGGTTTCCACACGGGCACCACAGGAAAGCAAGATCACAGGCTCGGGAACTCTCTGCCCTGCTCCAGCCAAAGCAGCTCTGCTCTCGTTCATCTCATATTTGGGGGCTCCACATTGAATGTCATTTGAAAAGAGACCTGCTCTTAAAAAGATTGTGGCTAAGTCACATTCACTGAACAGATTCCACATCAGCCACATATCAGTACACGTGAGTGTTACCCCTGCACACAGACCGCAGAACTGAAGCTCAGGGAAGTGAAGCGATTGCTCCAGAACTACAATGTGAAGTTCAGTGGTTCTCAACAGGAGGCGATTTTGTTTCAGGGCACGTTTAGAACTGCCTGAGCACTTCCTGATTGTCTTATCAGGGGTGGAGGTGCTATGACACAGGGTGGTCGCAGCAACAAAGTTAGAAGTCAGAGGCGCTGAGGTTTGGAAACCCTAACATAAAAGGAAGGGACAAGATGCTCCGACTGTGAATCTAAACACTGTGTTCTTTTTTTTTTTTCTTTTAAAGATTTTATTTATTTATTTGTAGAGCGGGGAAGGGAGGGAGAAAGAGAGGGAGAGAAACACCAATGTGTGGTTGCCTCTCACGTGCCCTTTACTGGGGACCTGGCCTGCAACCCAGGCTTGTGCCTTGACTGGGAATCGAACCAGCAAACCTTTGGTTCTCGGACTGGCACTCAATCCACTGAGCCACACCAGCCAGGGCTAAATACTATGTTCTTAATCGCCATGCTCTGTGGGCTCAATTTAAAAGTCACTGTGCTTGTCTAAGCAGTCTCCCTCCATCCCAAACGCCCCCCCGTCCAAGCCCCCATTTTACTCTCATTTTTCTAAACTCAGATAAAATGCTTTCTCTTTCATGAAGCCTTCCCAGATTGCACCAGCTAATACAGAAGGCTCCTTATTCTAAGATCCCACGAATCTGAAAGCCTTGCCTCAGTCGGCGTATTTTTCCTGACTTTCCCCAGTGTAAAACTTCTTTCTTCTCCACTTGTCTGTGCGCATCCCTGTTTTCTCCACTCCCTTCAACTCCGAGTGCGTTGCTGTGCACTCAGTGTGTGATAATTATCTTGTGAATCAGAGAGAGTTTCTCTGGCAGTTGCTCCCTTGTTGCAGTGCTGCAGAGCCAGGGACTCAGAAAGAGGTGCCTTCACAAAATGGCTTCCTTGTCACCTGCAACAGACGCCCCAACAGCCATGATGAGCGAGTTTCTGAAGTAGATTCCACTTAGCTCTGTCCAGTATCTGTCCTGTGACCCGCAGTGGGCGCTCCGAGAGACTCGGAAATGACTGCAGGAAATAGTGCTGCAAAAGATGCCTTTTACAGGAGGGGTGAGGAGTTCCGTTGGCGATAAGGAAAAGTCCGTATATAGGGCTTGCTAGGGCTGATGTAGCAAAGTTCCACATACTGAGTGGTTTAAACAACATGCTCCATTTCTCGCAGCTCCAGAGGCTGGAAGCCTGAGGCGGAGGGGTCGGCAAGTTTGGTTTCTTCTGAGACCTCTCTGTGGCGTGTAGATGGCCATCTTCTCCCCATGTTCTCATGGCCATCCCTCTGTGTGTGTCTGTGTCCTAACCACCTCTTCTTCTAAGGACACTCATCCTATTGGATTAGGGCTCACCTCAGTGACCTCCGTAAAGACTCTGTCTCTAAACAGAGTCACGCTCTGAGGCCCTGGGGTGAGGGCGTGAACATATAAATTGTGGGGAGATATAATGCAGCCTAAACAGCATCGGCTTTCAATAAGATCTTTAGGTAAAGAAACTCTGCATCCCCAGGACTGACCACACTGAACGCAAATCTGTGGAAAAGGGTAACTGTTACCATGTTTGAAACAGATACACCTTCAGTGTTGCTGGCTGTCACTTTGGGGAATGGAGTGAAGGGTCCAAAGGCCCAAAGACACTGGGAAGACATTAATTAAAAGTGGGAAGAAGGTCCCGGTGCAGAGCACAGAGCACCCCGGGTGTGCCAGGTCTAGGGAAGGCTCGGGAACTCCAGGAGAGGAGCTACAGGCATTAGGAGGGAGGGAGGAGGGGACAATATTAGGCGATGGAAAGAACGCTAGAAGTAATCAGGGGACTGACTTTGAGATCATGCCCTACCACTAGCAAGCTCAACCCTACCTTGAACAAGTCACTTCACTGTTCTGAGCACAGAGGCCCACGTCCTGCACAAGCTGTCAGGTGTAGACAGCTAGAGATGTCCTGCCACCACCAGGACCTTCAAAGGAGGAACTCACAGCATTGCCTTCTCTCCTCCTAAGATGCGAAAACTCTGGAATTTCACCCGGGGAAGTCACTCAGTTACATTCATTTAAGGGGTATTGAATGCTGGGTCCTGGGGGAGACGGGGCTCAGAAACTTGGCCTGTGCTGGTGCTTCTGAGGCTGGGCGACCTTGCTGGTTGGGGGCTGCTCCCTGTCATCTGGATTGAAGGCTTTCGTGAGCATTTCTCACGCCAGCAGGCAAGCCACGGGGCAGTATCTCAGACAGAGGTGCTAACCAGGGAACCTGGGGCCACCTGAGCTGAGCGAGCCGGGATTTGTAAATGAACTGATTGCCAGGCTGCAGTTTGTCTGTGTGCCAAGCTCTGTGGGAGATGAGTCCACCAAGCAAATGCTGTCGCTGCCACAGGTGTCACAGGGACTTTCACTTGAGTCACAGAGGGGTGGCGTTGTGGAGGCTGAGTGGGAGAGGGAAAGAGCCGTAGCCCTCATGGGCTGGGTCCGAATCCTGGCCTCATCATCTGCCAGCCAACAGGCTTTCTGTAAGTCCCTCACCTCATTTGCAGTGTGACATAATAATACTTGCCTTCAGGTTAAGTGTGAGAATTAAGATTTTAAAATTTAAAAAGCCTAGTAAAATGCCTGACTCAGTTAAAACGAAGTGGAAGCGATACTAAGGAGGTGGGGGTTGGAGAAAGAGGGAAGGAGAGGGAGAGAGACTTGTCACTTAGTATGTGTATTTTAAATGTCAGGCACTGTTCTGTGCATCTCATACGAGTTAACTAATTTCCTCCTTCCTGCAACCTTGAACCTAGGTATTCTTACTATCTTACCGTTCTTATTTTACAGATAAGGGAACTGAGGCACAGAGAGTTAAATAATGTGCCCAAGATCAATAAATGTTACTATGTTATGTTATTTTTTTTCATTCACCATTTATTCCCCCATACCCTCTTCTGCTTCTATCCACAGGGTGGATAAAATGGTGGCTGAAAAAATTAAAAATAAAATAAAAAAATACATTTTATTGCTACTTGAAAGAGGTGTTTACCTATAAACTATAGTGCAACGTCAAATATAGATAATGAGAACTTTGTTTCAAGGAGTGCTGGGCTCTGTACATTGGGCTGGAAGGCCAAGGGTGTTCCGCTTATCAACTCTTGTTAAACAGTTCTCCCCAAGACTTCAGTGGCTCAAACAGCACTCTGTTACCATCTTCCATGGTCCTGTAGGTTGCCTGGACCCAGCTCGGGGGGTCTCTCAAATTGCTTGGTGCTGGTGTCATCTGGGGGCTTAACTGAACTTGACATCCAAGGTGGCTCACTCTCAGAGCCGGCAGTGATGCTGGCTGTCACCTGAGAGCTCAGGTGGTGCTGTCAATCGGAGTGTCTGTACCCGCCCTCTCCAAAGAGCCTGGAACTCTTACAGTGTGGCAGCATCCTGCGACCCAAAGGGAGTCATAAGACTTCTTACATCTTAGCTTGGGAAGTCAGAGAGCATCACCTCTACTCTGTCCTGGTGGGTAAAAGCCCAGCCCAGATTCGAGGGTGGGGACCCTGGGAGGGGTGGGTCACTGGAAGCCCAGGGAGTCTTCTTTGGAGGTTATTTATCACAGGATAAATTGAGCATAACTAGAGCTACAGGGGACTGTCCTATATGTAGGGCAAATAAGATTAATGATAATAATAATAACAAACACAAAACAGTAACAGTTGCTAATTTGGGAGCTAGAGTTACCAGCGTTGTCACCTGCTTATGTTGGAACCTCAGGGGACTTACTACCATCTTTGAGCCTCAATGTTCTCATCTGTAAAATGGGACTAATAATACTACCAACCTCATAAGTCTGTTTTGGAGATTAAATCCCATAATCCGCATGAAGTACTTAGAACAGTGTCTGGCAGGTAGAAAACACTCGATACATGTTAGCTACTTTTCTTATTGTTATTCTTACCAGGCATTGATATTTGGCGTATAAATTGTTTAGCCCACCATAATGCTTAGGGAGTTTGAGTGTTGATGATGATGGCATATATTTTTTCATCTAATCCTCACACTATCTCTGTGAAGTTGATGCTATTGAATTCATTTCATAGATGAGGGAACTAATGAGTCAGACATGTGATTGACTTGTTCAAGGTCACAGGGCAGGTCAGTGTCAGGATTGGAGTTGTTTTGCTGCCTCCGTTGGTGGGATTAGTGGTCAGGAGGCCTGTGCAGGTTTTCAGCAGTGTGCAGCAGCAGGGAGAGGCGGCCGTGCTCGGTTAGGTTCCCCGGCTTGAGGGTATGTGGATGCCAAAGGCCAGGTTAGCTCCTCAAGGTCATGGGGCGGGGGACCGAGATGAGAGCTTGTAGTCTCTAATGCGGTGTGCCGAGATTCAGGAAGTGTCCCCAGTCATGGAGCCCTGAATCTGTTCCGAAGCCCAGGAAGGGACCCAGGCAGACTTCAGGCGCATCTCCTGTAGTTAGAAGAGGTCAGGTTCAGTGTAGGTCAACCCAGCAAGTGTCTCCTGTGAGCTTGCTCTGCGTTGGGCTCTGGAAGCACCAAAGAAAGTCAGACTCATCTACCCCAAGGTTTAGTGCTTGTTGGGATGCAAGGTATTTCCAGACCACATTTGCCAATGGGGGACCCAGCATCTAACCAAAAGTGTATTGGGTGCCGATCATGCATAAGGTTATTTGGGGGGTCCCAGGGATACTGTGGTTGATTTCCTTTAGCCTCTGCAGGAGCTGGCCCTAGGGCCATGGCACTGATTGCACAGGTCAGAGGAGACCAGAACGCACAAGGAAGGTTTCTGAGGATTGTTTTGCTTACCAGGAGATCCTTACATTGTGCAGTGAAAAAGGGCGAAAGATTGGGAGGTAGACTTTGACTTCGGTCACTATTATTATTGACACTGAGACTTTCTGAACCTTGGTTTTCTCATCTGCAAAATGGGCATAATAAGTTCTTCTTCCTGCCTCGGAGGGTCCGTGCCTGGAAGCACTTTGTGAACCCTGAGTAGTCTAAGAAAGGGGGTTACGCAAGCAGGGTGAACTTGAAACCAAATAAGGAAGAGAATGAGGCCGA
Source organism: Mormoops blainvillei (assembly GCA_004026545.1). Classification (NCBI taxonomy): domain Eukaryota; kingdom Metazoa; phylum Chordata; class Mammalia; order Chiroptera; family Mormoopidae; genus Mormoops; species Mormoops blainvillei. Next base: position 9,783 of record PVJD01003770.1, read on the forward strand.
GCGTGGGTCCAAGGCAACATTTAATAGCTAGTGCTTCTAAGGCATTTGTCACGCACCGGGCACTGCTCAACTGCTCATTTAACCAGGTAGCACTAACGCAGCCTGTTTTGTGAACGGGGAGATTAAGGAACAGAGAGGTAGGTGAGCTGCTGAAGAGTATACAGTAAATAAAAGGCAGGATTCCTTTCCTGTAACCTCTGTGCTTTTCTACCTGTCCGAGGCAAGAGGATCCAAGGTGATAGATGACCTGCCTAGAATACACTGTGTTATGGTGGAAGTCACCGCTCATCGAAAAGGAGGGAAGGAAAAAGGGAGAAAGGGAAGAAAAGAGGGAGAGAAAAAGGAAAAAAGAAGGTAGGAGGGAAGGGAGAGAATAAGAGAGCCCCAAATCCGCATAGGCGATGCTGAATTAGCTGACTTCTGTGCAATTCCATAAATATTTACTGGGCAGCCCTGTGCCAGCTGCCCTGTGCGAGATGCTGGAAGGCATTTAAAGACTCAAGCAACAGGGCCCTGGCCGGTGTGGCTCAGTTGGTTGGAGCATTGTCTTAAAAATGAAAGGTCTCGGGTTCGAATCCTGGTCAGGGCACGTGCCTGGGTTGCGGGTTCAGTCCCAGGTCAGGGCGCGCGCAAGAGGCAGCAGATCCATGTTTCTCTCCCTCCCTCTCCCTTCCTTCCCCTCTCTTTCTCTAAAAAACAAAAAGTCTACTATTCAAAAAATGAAAAAAAGGCACAAGCAACAGAGCCTTTGTCCTCAAAGTCTCAGTTTCTAGCGTCAGAGCGTGCTGAAGAGGACTCTGGTTTGAACCAGGGGCCTGAGTTCTAGGCCCTGGCTTTCCCGGGGCAGGTGCGCTGGAGAGCCCTGAGCGCGGCACCCACGCCTTACCGGGGTGGCGTGCAGGTTGAGTAGGGAGCAATTACTCCTCACCTGGAATGCCACCTTTCATCCGCTTTCTGTATGGAATTCTGAATTAAAACTCATTTGGGAAAAATAAGGTGACACTCTTTTATTTTTTTTCTTAAAACCATTTGGAAATCGCCGGGCTTGGTTTCTCAGTTCTGGGTTCCTTCCCGGCTCTAGGAGGAGTGTCGCAGAGAATGAGTGACAGTTCAACTCCCAAATATTGGTAGAAGGTCAGTCATTGAATCTTCGGGCAGTATTGCTTTCAGATGCTACTAATTAGTGCATTTTAATGAGTAGTAGCCTAGAGTTCAAACTAAGATCTTTCTCCTCCCAAAATTCAATGGCCTTTTACCTAAATCTCTGTAAATCTAATCACTTTCCAATCTATGTTGCGGGAGGCTATCAGAATTATTACTTAAGAATCAAATTCTATCCTGTCACTTCCTGCTTAAAACCTTTCGGTGACTGGCTACTGCTTGTAGGAGGAAGAGCAGAAACTTAAAATGACCTACAGGGCTGCCATGACCTGGCCCTGCCTCCCACTCACGCCGGCCTTCCCGCCTTTCCGCGACTCTCTCAGCTGCACTGTGAACTTGTCTCCTTTCTTTTCCTTTTTCTTTTTATTAACTATATTGGGGTGACATTGGTTAATGTGATTATGTAGGTTTCAAGTGTACAGTTTTATAACACATCCTCTGTACACCTCCTTTCAGTTCACTGGGTGTTCTCAGCTCCCCCGCCCCCACTCCATAGCTTCACATGGCCGTCCCCTCCACCTGGAGTGAGCCTTCCTTGTCCCTGTGTCTCTGTAGCTTCTATGTGTCCTTTAGATCTCAGCGCAAAAGGCTGTGATCCGTGTGCCAAAAGCCTGTGTTACATGCTTTCCTGGCATTCTGACTCCCCAGATGTAGCCCAGATCTCAGTTTACCATCATTCCTTTGTCTTTTTATTAAGACATGTCTCTGTGAGGTCACTAGCCCCAGGCGTCCGTCTGTAGCCATGCCCTCCGCCCCTTACCAGCATCGTGTCCCGGAACATGGGAGCTATTCAAACACTTCACTCCATGGGTGGGCACATCACTTATTTTCTACCAGGAGTGGGGTCCCAAGGGCATGTTGGCATAATCTTTTAAAATTATGTCCCATTGCCATGTAAATAATCTACAGATTTTCCACCTGTATAGTGTATGTTTCTAATAGTGTATGTTTCTATCATCCTCCTCATTTACCAATGAAGAAACTAAGGTCAAAGGGAGTTAAGTGACTTATTCAAGGCCACTCAGGGAATTTGTGAACAGACCGTGACTAAAAGTCAGGCCCTCCGACTGTGATGGTCCAGACGGGGGTGAAAAGGGAACCGCAAGAGGAGGCTCTTTTCAACTGACCTGGATTCAAATCCTGCAGATATTTCTCGGTAACTCAGTTACATTGGGAAACGTATCCTCCTGAGGAAGAAAAAAAAAGAGAGAGAGAGCAAAACTAGATACGTCTCAGAGTCCATTAAATTCAATGAAATGAAGAAAAATTCCAAGCACCAAGTAGGCGCTTAATGTCAATGTGATTCGGGGCTTCCGTACATCCCATCACCTGGTTTTAGTAGAGGTTATAGAATTGTGAAGCGAAGCAGATTCGCGGAACCTTAAGTTGAGGGCAGGCAGTCTAATTATTGGCATTTTCCAATGACTCTTGGTCTTTGGTTTATTTTTACTTCCCATATTCACATGGCCTTGACCCAGCAGTCCAGTCCAGGCCTTAGCCAACCACAATGTAATTACGCGTCGTCGAGATGAAAATCTCTTGGTGGCATCCACGTCAGGCCGCAATCCTGGGGCTGTGCCTTCTGAACCAGTGTCAGCTTTTAACAGATTTCCTCTTCCGTGCAGTGCTTAATTGGTGTCTGTGGAAAGTTTCTGCCTACCAAGATAATCATTATCTCCATTATGATGACCTTCAACATCCATACTGATTTTGATTCTTCTCTCTGAACCCTGTGCGTACTTTCCTCTGGATTTCATCTCCATAGACACATGCAGGGGGGCAGATGGATGTGACTTTGTATATTTTATTGAACCAAAGTCAGGTTTAGTTTATTAGACTGACAGATCCTGCTCTGCCACTTGTTAGATGCATGACCTCCAAAAATGTCTAAACCTAGCTGAGCCTTCTGTTTCCTCATGTGTACGATCAGGATAATAGGACCAGCGGCCCTGCGGAGTTTCGTGACCCAGTCAATGATACTACGTATGTGAAAACTCTTCAGAAGCTATGAAGAAATGAACAGATACAATGTTAATATAATCAAGAGCACAGCAGTCGTAGACCCTAGGTGTTTGATGAAGATACTTTCTGCTTCCAAGAAATGTATGTTTCCATTAGAAAAGACCAAGCATGCGCCCAGCGAAATCTCATAATGTAGCAGGGAGGCAATGGACCTTAAGATACTTAGACTTCAGATTCTGAAGTGTGACAGGCCAACATGCGCGGCTGCCGTTACTAACATTGTAACCTTGACACTGTATTAAGGTGTCTGAGCTTCAGTTTCTGATTGGTATTAATAATAGAAAATTGACAAAAGAACATATAAACCACTTTTAGCATATAGTAAGAACTCAAAGCACAAGGCTCCTTGTCAGACAAATTAGAGACCAATAATTTGTCAGTGACTTGAAAAAAGTATGTTAAATTGGGGAATCCTAAAATGTATATGTGCGACACATGCATGAACACATTTTACTTTAACCTAAAACATATAAATATATATTGCTGGGCCAGCCTTTCTAAATGGGGCCAAATTGCTTTTGTAGGGTATGGGCAATTCCTCTTTGACATTTCACTGGCTTCCTTGCATGCTCCTGACCAATTACTGTATAATAGTTCCAATTTTAGCTTATTCAAAGTGGAACAGTAATCTAAAGACTCCTAAGAAATAATCTAAATGTTTATAGAGTTTTATAAACCCTTTCAAACTTTCTTGGATACTCCTTCCTTTTATTTTAAATGGATGGAAATTTTTTTAGCAACTGGTCTTTTTTTCACAGAGGTCAAGGTAGTTTCCACAGATAAAGCTCTCATTTAATCAATTTATTTGCTTTTAATTCCATGATAAAATAATAGCAAATACTACTGGCAAACAGGTTTGGGAACAGACAAAACTGACTCTCGGTAAGTGTGCTTGTCGCCTGGGGAGAACAGAAACTTGCGGGCTTTGTGGGACCGTGACCAACCAGCCCCGAGGATCAGATGTGCTGTGATCCTCACTCACCAAATTCACCTGATGGAAGGGAGGATGTCAGGCATGTGGCAAGTCACTTACATGGAGGTCAGTTACAAGCTTGCCCTGAGACAGAAGCTGTTATTACTAGTGATTTGCCACTATTACTGGAGCAACTTACTCAAGGTCATATAGTAAGGAAAAAAAGTTGAAACAATGGTTAACGTAGATTGACCGTTTATTTTGTACCATACAGTTTTCAATGCTTACATATATTTACTCATTTAATCCTTTCAACATCCCTATAAAACAAGTTCTGTTACACTTTGATTTTATAAATACAGAATTTGAGTAGCAACAACGGTAAAAAGAGGGAAATACATTTCTTCTGGGAATACTGGAGAATTCCCTTCCCTCTTTGGATGGATTCCTCTATTCATCCTAGGAATTTCATATCAAACCCGCATTTCTTAAGGTTGCTTGTCCAGCTCACTGGACTAGTTGGCCCTGTCCTACAGTATATCTTTACTGCATCCTCCCGGGCATTTTTCTAATACTTGGCACATTTGCTGTTGTCTGTTTAATCCCAGAAATTCCCTACTTGACCAAAAATTCCATGATGACAGGGACTCTGTTTCCTCTTGCTCACCAGGGTGCCCTTCCTCCCAAAATCACAGGGTAAGTGCTCGGCACCTAATGACACAGCATCTGCTGAACTGAAGTTGGGGTGCATTTGAGATAGGAATTGGGGGACAAAAATGCTTTGAATTTGGGGGTGGAGAGAATAGTGTTCCATGTAAGAAAACAACATGCACTTATGAAAATTTGAATGTGAGATTAATTTCATCCAGAAATGGGAAATGGGAAATCAGAGAGACCGTATAAGTCAAGATTGAGAACATCGGCTTTGGAGTCAGGCAATCTGCTGTTAAACCCTGGGGAGCTGTGCGTGTTCTCACTGTCCGTAGGCCTTGTGTGTCCTCACCTGAAAAATGGAGATAATGAATAATAGACCTTTCTTTATAGAGTTGCTGTGAGGATCACTTAGGATATGTGTAGAGTCCATAGCATACGTGGTCAGTAAATATTAGCTCTTAAAGTCATTGCCCTGACACGTTATTGGATTGAGTTTAATCCAGTATGTCGAGAAGACCTATGGAGGGATTGAATACCTAATTGTGGAGCTTGCATATTATCCTGTAGGCGTTGAGTAGCCATTGGAGAAAAAGGAGGAGGAATGCATTTAGTAAATGTTCTCAGGTAGTCATTACACCTCTTCCCCCGGGTGTAAAAGGATCCAGGGTTTCCTCCCTCTGCCCACGTGAGCTTTGCCATAGGTCTGTGGTTTCCAGCATGGTTCTCAAGCCGGCGTGGGCACCGCAGTCCCCTGGGAGGCTCTTCGAACACAGATTGCTGGGTCCCACCCCAGGGCTTCTGATTCAGTAGATCTGGGATGGGTCCTGACCCTAGATGACATAATGTTGCTGGTCTGGGGACCACACTAATCTTGGGTTAGAAGAGTCCCCTCACTGCCATGAATATGGTCTCACCTCACTTTCCATGCACTTCATAGAAACCAAGCAGCAATGCGTCCCCTGCGGGAATCCTGCAGGATATTATGAGGGAGATGTAGAAAAGGAAGTGGTGTCTGTGACTGAATACATTCAGGAAATGGTGAATTAAAAAAGCAATAGAAGGAGTCAACTATGCATATATTTAAAACTAATTTGGCCATGGAACCCTTCTTTTTGAAGGTTTTTCAAGAGATTGCCTTCCCCAGTACACTGCCTTGGAAAAGAGTGACTTATACCAGGTGAAGAGGCGGTGACCCTGATGATTGGTGTGGGACCCCAGGTGGCGAATTTCCTTCCTGTCAGGAGAGATCCTCATGCTTCCGCTAGTCTTCAGCAGATGCTGATGGCTTTGTACCCCAGCAGGCATCACTCCTGCTGAGGGGTGGGGTGGCCGCTCACCAGCACCAGGCATGGCCACCACAGGAAGGTACTTGCTGTCTGGTGTAATTAGGGAAAAGATTTACACCATTTGGCTTAAGAACATTCCCAGCCTCAAACAACAAACTGTTGCTAAGACAAATACCTCATGCACAGCTTATTTTAAAGTTTGCACAGGGCTTTCACACCAGTGAGCCTCTCTGATCCTTGTAATTACCTGTGAGGGGGCTAGAGCAAGGATTAGTCTCCCCATTTACAGGCGAGAAGACTAAGGCTCACAGAAATAAATTACTGTTCCCCTGCTGCTATCCTACAGTCCTGTGTTCTTGTCAAAGAATATATTTTTAAAAGATGTTATTTATTTTTAGAGAGAAGAGAAGGGAGGGAGAAAGAGAAACATCAATGTGGTGGTTACCTCTCAAGCACCCCCAACTGGGGACCTGGCTGGCAACCCAGGCATGTGCCCTGACTCGGGGATCGAACCGTGACTCTTTGGTTCGCAGGCTGACGCTCAGTCCACTGAGCTACACCAGCCAGGGCTTGTCAAGGAATATTTACGGGAGTATTTATATGGAATTTTTATTCATCCATTCATTGCTTCATTCAACAAATATTTAGTGATCAGCTGCTAAGTTCCAGGCATCATGCAAGGGGTGGTGACCAAGACAAAGTGTGTCTCTTTCACAGAGAGGTTGAAATTTAGCAGATAAAATTGGTACTGGGCAGGTCCTGCATCTCTGCTTTACCTTAGGAATCTGAGGCTCAGGAGGGTTAAATTACAAAACCATAAAATGCCATTTCTGTCAGGGAACCTAAAATATTATCTAATCTATTCCTGTCATTTCATTAAAGCGTATAATGAAACAGTGGGGAAGTGTTTCGGCCAGAGTCACTATATTACTTTTGTATTGCTGTGCAACAAATCACCACAAATTTAGAGGCTTAAAGAAACACGTGTTCATTATCTCGTAGTTTCCATGGGTCAGAAGTCTGGGCGTGGGGCAGCTGGGCCTCCTGCCTCCACCTCCCAGACAGGAATCAAGATGTTGAAGTTCTGGGGAAGAACCTGCTTCACGCTCATCCAGGTTGTTGTCAGAATTCACTTCTTTGCAGTTGTAGGACTGAGGCCACCTTTTCCTTGTTGATCGCGGGCTCCCGGTCACCATGCTGCAGTCCCCGCACCTGCCCGCATCCATCTTCAAAGGAACAAAGATGCAGGGAGTCCTTCACGCTTGATCTCTCAGAGTTCTCTTCCTGCAACAGCCAAACCCTCGGCGTTTCATGGGACACATCTGGTTAGATTAGGTCCCCAGAGATAATCTTCCCATCTTTACGTCAGTGGTGCCATGGGAGAGGACACAGTCTTGGAAGTGATATCATATTCACAGATTCTGGAATCTTGGGGAAGGAGGGGCCATTTATAGAATTCTGCCTGGCACAGTCTCGTGGCTCGGTCGTAATGGAATGGGGGAGAGGCACGCTGAGCTTTCTTTGGGGCTCATGGTTTATGGCTGTTTGAACATCTATTGCTGTATAACAAATTGATCCAAACTTAGAGGTTTTAAGCAGCCGTCGTCATATTATGCTCACGATCTATGGGTGAGGAGTTTGTGCCAGGATTTACTGGGCAGCTCTTCTGTTCCCCGTGGGGTGGATTGAAGGCGCTCATTGATATTTAGTGGGCAGCTGTGCTGGGCTGGAGGTTCCAAGAAAGCTTCACTCGTCTGGTGCCTTCGCAGAGGTGGCAGAGGCTGGGCTCAGCTGGGCAGCTCCCCTTTCTGGGGCCTTTGCAAGTGGCCACTCCAGCACGGTGGTCAGATTGCTTAGAAGTGGTCTCAGCGCTCCACGAGGGAGTTTCCCAAGAGACAGGAGGTGGAAGCTGCTAGATTCTTGACACCTGAATCCATAAACTGCATGAGTTATGTCCGCCTTTTTGTGTTGGTCAAAGCAGTGGTAGAATCTGCCCAGATTCAAGGGGAGGGAAGATAGACCCCTCATCTAAGGAAGGCATGTCAAAGGATCTGTGCCCACCTGCCGTGGATAGGGGGCTTTTCATTTGTTTCTTTTTCCATTATAATACATCTTAGGACAGAAGGGATGTCACTCTTCAGAGGCCATATGGGGAAGCATTTTGTAATATAAAGTTGGCCTGGGGAATCATTGTCAACCATGATTGTTGTTTAGTGGATTTGTTTTAAGGTTTATGCCCCTTGCCACAAGCTTCAACCCAAGTGCATGTTTTGTTGTTTTCTTTCCTTGGAAAACTGGTTAATGGGAGAGAATGTTCCATAATGTTATTGTTTTATTTTGGGGATATATGTATAGTGCGGATACTGGAAGTGGGAAGGAACATGATTCTGACAGTTGCTAAGTATTCCAATTATAGCATAATTCCAAGTGTGCATTCTGGACCCACTGTGAGAAGGACCTGAGCTAAAACCCTGCTTCTCAGCGGACCTCCCTAAACACCTGTCCTGACCAGTGGGGCACAGTCACATTCTGTGTCTCCCGGAGTCAGTATCGGCTCAGAGCCAGTGTCCAGTAATCCTTGGAGAGTATAAATAGTCCCTTTCCCCTGATGCACCGCCACGAGGCCGGGGCAGAGGTGACAAGTATTCATGCATGGCCTCCCGGAGAGGAACATCCTGGTTCTCTGCTTCCAGGAACTACTTGTGTGACCTCAAGCAAGTCTCGGAAACCTCTCTGGGCTTTTTCTCATGGACCAGGCTTTGTCTAAACAGCATTCAGCTCCAGTATTCTGGAAATTGCCATCCTAAACCCACAGGCGGTTTCCCCTAGAGTAAATTGCTTACTTTGATAGTCCCTGACATACTGATTTTGGGGGGGCGGGGGGGATGGGAAGGGAGGATAGCAATCTGGTGACAAAGACCTATTCTAAGTGTGTATTAAATTGTCCTAGTTAAGAAGAGGCACAAACCCCCAGGTAGCCCCAGGCTCTCGGGGGCAGCTGACCGTCAGTCACAGAAGCTGACCAGTGCCCTCCCAAGCATGGGGCAATGAAACTTTCATCTAAGAATATCTTCAGCACTTGTTTTCTGTTTAGGGGTGTAAAAAGAAGGCGGTCAGTGATGCCGAACCTGGCAGCCACCCAAGGGTCAGGGATGTAGCCGGGTGGGCGCCTGGGAGACGGGCACAGAGATGCCAGCAGCCGAGCTTCGCCGTGGGTGACGTGCAGGGTTTGCGTGGTGCAGCACGAGGCCTGTCTGCATTCCCGTCTCTGCTTGCCGTTCGGCACTTGCAGTTTAGGAGGCCAGCTGACTCACTCGGCTAATATGAGGCAAGAGAATAAAAGCATCTCCAGCCCATTTTTGCTGTTTTTAGTTAGTTTGGGTTTTTTTTCCTTCCCTGGGGCTCAAAGGTGGCTTCCTGTTTGGAATGGAATCTGGAGACCCAGAGCAGTGAATCAGAAACCGAGCTGGCTTCTTTCATTTTCTATGGACAGCTCCTTCACACCCTCCTTCAGTGCCACCTCCCAGCCCTCCCACCACCGCCCCCACCCCACACCTGCCCTGCCAGCCCACTCACACGTGGGCGAGTTACCGTCCTGGGGATGCGACCAGTTGCTGGTGACCTTCAGGAAGTCACGCTGCTCTCTGAGCCTCGTCTTTCAGATGGCTCCAGTGAGATTCAGGTAACCCACTCCACCCATCCCATGACACAGGAAAGTTGTGAAGATCAAAATTAGAGAACCACCCAGAAGAGCTTTAGGAAGTTTAAAAGTGATATAAAAATGTAAACTGTCACTGCCTCAGTAGTAGTATTCTGCTTGTTTTAAAGGATATTTTGAGTAAGTGATTGATGGCAGCATTGCAGATATATAAAAAGTGAAAACCTCGTAAGTGTACAGCGACATAAATTTGCACACAACGATTTCACCCATGTGACCAGCAGCACCCAGGTTTTAAGAAAGTCGGGTGCCGTCAGCACGGCAGAAACCGTGCGTGTCCCATTCTGGCCCCAGGGAAGCCCTCTCATGGCTACGCCGCTGCAGCTCAGGTCTGCCTCTTTTTGCACAGGGTGGGCTCTTCTGCGGCTTCTTTCTCCTCTTCATTCTTCCGCGAGATCTCTCCATGTGGTTTTGTGGAGTTTGGGGTCACTTATTGCCAAGAATATTCTATCTCCCTTGTAGAAGTCTGTTGTGCATAGCCTCCAGTTTGGGGCTCTGACGAGTAGTGCTGTCATCTTATGTGTATCTTGGGGAGATCCCCTCCATGCATTTTCGTTGCGTGCGCACTAGGATTGGAATTGCTGGGACATAGAGTATTCATAGCTCAGCTTTCAAGGTTCTTTCGTAGATACTTCCCAGTTTTCCTGGAAATTTGCTGAATCAATTTTCTTTCTCGCCAGTAGCGTCCTTGCCAATATTCAGTGTTTCCCGTCTTTTCTATTTTTGTTTTTCTTTGATTTTAGCCATCCTGTTGTAATAGCATCATCACATCGCAGTTTTAATTGGCTTTGTCCCGATGACTGATGGGATGGAGTTCCGTGTGCTTTTTGGCCTCTTGAATGTCCTCTTTTATGCGGCGCCTGTTCATTTCATTTGCCTGTTTTCCCCTTTGGTTACCTGACTTTTTCCTCGCTGATTTGTAGTTTATTTTCTGGGACAAATTACATTATTAAATAATTCAGTGAGAACTTTCTCCCCATAAGTATAAATTGTGATAATTGCATCGACTGTGGTTTACAGAGACCCAGGCAGGAGTCTGTGAGCGGCCCCAGCACCCAGTCTGCGCGGGAGTTATTTATGTGGTATAAATAAGTGCAGTCTTGGATTGGCTAGAGGCATTGCAAATACATTCCCTAATGAAGGGTTATCTTTTTCGCTCTTTGAATAGTATCTTTGATGGATATGTTTTAATCTTAATATACGCCTGTTAATCATTTTTTTTTTCCCTTTATGGAGTGCCATGTTACGAAATCTATACCGCCTCCAATGTCATCATGATGTTCCCCTGTGTTTTCTTCTAAAAGCTAAGTTTTTTCTGATGTTGGTACTGTTATAATTATTTACTCTTCACATTTAGATCTGTAATCCATCTGTTAATGATCTGGGGGTACAGAAGAGATTAAGTGTCAAAAAGAGGTTTTGTTGTTGTTGCTGTTTTAATATCAATAGTCAACTGACCCAGTAACATTTATTGAACTATTTTCCTGGATTTTTTAAAATCTATAATTACCTGTTTCAAAGGGGCCATTTTCCGTGTGAGCCCAGGAGGAACACAATCGTTGATTTTTATGAGAGGCACTGTGTTCCTACTATATGTCGGAAGCTTTATATCCATTCCTTTATCTGATCCTCCCAGCAACCCTGCCAAGTACTGTGCTGTCATTCTGTTCTGTAGTTGAGGAAACTGAAGCTTCGAAAGGACACACAGTCAGCTCAAGGTTAGTAATGAGTAGCGGAGCGATGACTCAACATCCAATTTTTCTGACTCCAAAGCCCACACCTCTAGCTCTTTCTTTAAGCATCACGGTGACAGGCGTTCATTATACACTGTGTGGGGTGAGTGGCCAGTGAGACTAAGGTGTTAAGCTATAATGAATTGGGCTTTCTAATAAGGGAGAGGCATGTTTTTACCTGGAACATCGATGAAACAAAATATTCTTTGCCCTCAGTGACAATAAGGGGTAACGGTCAGTCATAACCTCCTTTCGCTGCAAATCTCACAGCAGCCTTTTGCACATCCAGTTCTAGGCCTGAAGACAAAGTGCGAAGCAGGCATTACCTTCCCCATGCGACAGAGAAGACCGGGGATCAAGGAGGTGAACTGACTAATCCCAAGTCAAATATCAAGGTCAAATATCCCAGGCCACGTGGTGGTAGGACGGTGTCCAGCACGTCCTTACTTGACTCCCACACCTGTGCTCACTGCACCTCTCTGTCCAGACAGCTGATCTAGAAGATCATTATTCTGCTGCGGGGTTAGTTCCTTCTTACTTTTTAGCTTCTGGGTCTGAGTCCCTCGTCCTCCTGCCTGAGCACCTGCCCAGGCAGAGGGAACCGCTCCGGCCGCCCTCCGCCTCCTTTAGCCTGGCCGCCAGCCCCAAGGGAGCGCCTGGCTCCCTCCTTCACTTGTCCCCAGCACATTCCCTCCCTGAAGCAAAAAGCTGGATTTGAACATGAAGCTGATGTTGTCTTTCACCTTCTTGCAGACAGAGAACTGTGTAGTCGCAAAAATTGCTTCATAATCCTCCACAATTAAGCTCCTGACAGCCTCATTGCAGAGAGTCCCCTACGCCATTTTTACTTGTTCTTCTCCGCAATCCTCCCTCGGCCCTTTGCCTTTGTCCCCTCCAGATAAGACCCGTTGCCTCCACAAAACCAAACTAGAGAGCATCTTTGTTGTGGCAGGGGACCACAGAGTTCTTCTTTTGGCCTCTTCTTCCTTATTGCTATGAGCCATTCAGTGAGGCTCTGACATCATATGAAGAACTGAGAAGAAGAAGGGTTAGCAGGTTATTAAGGAAATGATAGAATCTCAGGAATGGAATGATTAAAAAGCTAAATATTTATCTGGGAAAAATGATGAACACAGATTGGGTCTGATATCCAGTTATAATTCCTACTGGCACATCTATAAACCAAGGTTGCTATCAGTTGAGCCCCAAGCATTCTGGCACCATCGATGTGTTCATCTCTTATCAGCACCATTTCCTTTACACACACACACACGCGCGCGCACACATGCACACGCACATGCAGAGCCACACACAGCACAACCAAAACACATTGCATCATCGGAAACCTAAAAACAACCGTTTGTCTTCCCCATCTAGTCTAAGGTCTACAGAGCGTACGTTTTGTGGAGTCACTCAGAGTCACTCAGACACCCATTACAATGTCAAAAACACTGCCAAGGATGAAGTACGGGGCGTAAATAACAGAATAATTCAGAACTCCATTATTATTTTTCATGTCCTCGCCACTTTAAAATAAACACTCCTGGTAGGCAAATGGGAATTATGGATTGTAGTTTTCTGTTTCAGCCTAGGTCTGTCCCCTGCCCTTGGCACCTGATTTGTATGATCTTCCCTAAAATGCCACTGGCCCACATTGCATTCCTGTCTGAGGCAAAACCTCCAATTAAAATCAGCAGGGATTCGCTTGCATTAGGGATACCAGCCTGGGCTCCCTACCCAGGTGGCTCTGAGAGGGAGACGTGTGCCTTTGAAAGCACTGATGGGAAGCCCTGGGTGGCATAGCCACCGTCCTCGAATGACGAGCGACTCCACGCTGTGTCACTGGGAGGCCTGTCATGTCGCCAGAAAATCCTGGCTGAGACAAAGACAGGGCCTGCGGGCGAGCAGCTGAGGCGCCTCCACGGCCCGCAGCCTAGCCTCCCCTGGCGTCTCCAGCCTGGGTTTTAGAGCGCAGGGAAAGGACAGTGGGCCAACGGAGGCAGCGTCACGTTTGGATCCAGAAATCCCGAGCTCTGGGGGGGCTGCACCCAGGCTGTGTGACTGTGGCAAAGGCACAGCCCCTCTCTGGCCTTCAAAGCCACGTCAGTGAAATGGAAGTCATCACCAGGGAGTCCTTATCTCATGGGCTCAATGGGAGGACAAAGGGATAATCCCCGTGCTGTAGAGAGCACTTCGGAAACAGGGATCCTCCACCAAAGCATCCGGTCTCGGTGCTCAGGTCTGAACACGAGGGAGGTGGGCCGAACATTTCCAGGGCTTCCGTTCCTCTGGTCCAGACTGCCTCGTGGGAGCCTTGGCGGGTGGTGACCAATCGGCTTTAGAAACCAAAGTGCCTCTCCTCGCCCTCCTTTCCTTCCTCTTTTTGTGCCCCCCTCAGTCCCCATCAGAATGAATTGAAATCCCATCCAGCAGAAAGGTGCTGATTTAGTTGTATTGGAGTTTGGCTTTGGCTGCAAGTGCAAGATGCTTTGGATCTCCGGGGACAGAGAAAAGCATTTTAAAACTTGGTCCTCACTGCCTCAAACCGACAGCCTTGCAGCGGGGCTGTGTCAGTCCTTGGTGAGACCTCTTCCTCCAGCCGACCTATTAGGCCATCCCTCCGTTGCCATGGTTGAGGCAGGCTGTCACCAGCTAGCCTGGGAAACGATGTTTATAGATCGCAGTCCCTACTACGCCGCCCCCGCTCTGGTCCTTAGCCCCTTCCTGTGTCCTTGTTGGGAGCTCCAATTATCTATGAATGGAGGAGAAGGATCCTGGCAGGTCTAGAGGAAGCAGGGGATGTGATAATAGGCTGTTCACATGCTCAAACTTTCAGTATTTTTCAATTATTTTAATTTACTTCTCTTTACCGTGGCCTGCTTACTTCTTCTCACTTGCCTCACTGTTACAATGTTACGTGATGGTACATGCAGAAAGTGCACCCAGGCTGAATATGGAGGAACTTCGTGATCTGAGACAAGTTCTGTCACTTCTGCAGGCCTCACTGTCTTCATCTGTAATGCATATGGCTGGTTATGCACGGGGAGCCTCCAGCGCAATGCCTGGTATGCAGTGAGCGCTCCATAGTTGCAGCCGCTGATTGCCTTGGCCAGTGCGGGGTGCTGCCTTCTGTTGGGCACTGCAGGGTCTCTGAATATCGATAATTACTCCCTAGAGCCCAGGCGGGAGATGGGGAAGGTGCAGGAGATTGATCTGATCCAGGCAGTCTCCTCATTGCTGGACGTTGCTTATTGGGAACAAACACATAAAAAACTGGAGTGAGTTTGTATTTCTGGCTTTAACGCTTCGCAGAATTATCAAAAAGCAAAGGAAAGGTCACTGACCTTGGGAACGAGGACTCAATGGTAACAGTGCTTCCCCTCTGGCCCCCTCCCTCCACCTCTTGAGAAAAGAACAACTTGCCCCCAAATGGCCTCTCCGGCGCCCGGGTTCCCGGAATCTGTGTTATGACAACGGAAGGTGCGGCTGCACTTGTTTCTCTCCTGCCCCCTCCAGTCCCCTTCCATCGCCTTCTCCCTCGCCAGGTGCCTCCTGCTTTGCCTCCTCTGCGCCTCTCGCTCAGACACCTTCGTTTCCTCCGCCAGCTCCTACGCCACATCTCGTCCTTTTCTCCTCTCTGCTTGCCCTCCCCCACACTCCACCTCTCTCCCTTCTCTCTTTCCTCCTTCCCGGGCCTCCCTCCCTGCCCCCCTCCCTGCACTCCGCCTCGTTCTAAGTCCTTTCGCTGTATCATTAATGCCTTCATTGATACAGCCCACAACCTCATGATTATTCTGAGGTCAGGAGATGCAGGTGCCATTCAGCTCGCTAACCGCCTCAGAGGGCCTCTGTCCCCAGTGCCTCCTGCTCGACAGGGCTGGAATCCTAATGTGCCACTAGCCCCTTTGCTTGTTGCAGCATGACCAGGAACTTTCATCTTTTTATTTCCCCCACCGAGGATTCTGAGAGTTCAGCCACAATGAAGCATTGATTCAAGGAGTGGGGGCTGCGGTCCTGACAAAGGACCCCAATGATGAGACACGAGAAAGGGGGCGCTCTGCGGGGTTATAGAATGCCTTGCAGATGGGAACAGAGGAGCTCTAAATGGGGTACTGTCCTGTCACTTGGAGAGGGAGTGACAGGGGCAAGTGTGGGCCATTTGAAAGAGGCATTTTGAAATTACGCTCTTGTCAGATGGAAGCGTGCAATCAGAGACGTGTGACGGGTCCCTGCAGCTCACAAAACTATCCGATGACTCATAGCCAATATTCAGTCAATGTTCTGGTCTGGGAGATGGGATCCGCATAGCTCATTATCATTCCGGCTGCGTTTCCTGAAGGCTGGGCCCGCCGCTGTTCTCCAGCCTGTGATAGGATTGGTCTCACGCAGCAGATACGGGCAGGGTTGGGGGAGGCTGAGCTGTGTGGGTGGATGGTATGGAAAACTAATACTGCAGCCCAGAGGGGAGAAGAGAAGTTGGATTTTCTTAATGAAAAATAAGAAGGGAAAATATTAATTTTGTTCGTTCATTCATTCAACAAACACTAACGTGGAGTCAGTCTCTGGGTTAGAGGCTCAGGGAAGACGTGATCCTGCCTCTCAAGCCCGAGAGCCTGGAAGGGAAACTGACAAGAAAGCGAGGTGTTTCAATGCAGTGTTTTTGAACGTCGTGAGGGAGGTTTTATTGCCAGGGGCTGGAAGGTTCTGTGGATTTAAAAGGCAGAGCAATTTCAAAGGAGTGCACTAATTATTCCTCCATTTTCTCTCAGCTGATAAGCAACGCATTCAAAGCAAAGCATCCTGGGAGGCTGTTTCAACAGTATCCATTTTCAAATGTCCCATATGACAAAATGGTTTTCCTCAAACTCCAGAGAGATAGTGAAATCCCTGAGAGTGTCTCAATACCTTCAAAGGAATAGCTTATTCCCTGGGATAAGAGTACTTATTATTATTATTACCTTTTCAATAATAGCTCTGTGCCAGGCTCTGGGCTTTAAATATATCATCTCACCCAATCCTCTCACCCACAGCATGAAATGGGCTTTATTATTCTCGTTTTAGATATGGATACTGAGGCTTAAACAAAGAAGTGACTTGTTCCTGGCTACAGCACTGAGCTTTGAACTCAGGTCCCCTTGGGCCAGCACACGCACTTTTCAACACTGGCGCTGCTGCCAAGCGCGTGGTTCTTGGGCGTGGCCATTGTGGCTTGACCTTTGAAATCATCCAATCAGTGATTGTTAATACTTCCTACCACCGGCGGTAGAATGCAGATGGGCTTCTGTTTCCAGCGTCCTAAAGCCAGACCATGAACCCCCACCACCATCATCACCATCCACGTGACCACGGCCCAAGACAGCCTTAAGAAGGGCTTTCGTGACACTTGTTTGACATTTAATTTAAAAGAAAAAAAGCCGTAGCTCGGAGCCAGGAGACTGCTCTGCTCACTCACTGCATGACTTTTAGTCCATGATTTCACCTCTGAGCGTCTATCGCCATGTCTATAAAACGGAGCTGACAGTCCCTCTGCAGGAATAACGAGCTAACTTTTATCGAGCCCTGAACGCTTACCAAGTTAGGGGGTTAGCTTTCACATAAAAATGCACGTCGTCCTCACAACAGCCCTGTGTGGTAGGGAGGATCAGGAAGATGAGGAAGACTGCCCGGCATTACCTCAGCTCCCATGTGCAGGAGCCAGGATTTTAAGCGCGCTCTGACTGACCCCAAGTCCCAGGCTATTCTCAGGGTGTTCTTGGGAGGCTCAAGTGAGAAAATGGGAGTGAATATGCCCCCTGCAAGGTAAGGAGTGCGAGCCGCATGTGAAGGATTGTTCGTAGCATGGAAGACAGCCAAGAGGCGACTTGCTCAGAAATGAGGAGAGAGGCTGCAAGCTGACTGCCTTCCATACTTTCACCTGCTCTCCTGTTGCTTCTTACCTGGCAGAGTATCTCTGACCTGGAATGTTTCAGTGGCCGGAATCCGGGGACGGACTTGGCTGTCGCTTATGAACGCATTGAGGGGCTGCGGGGAGTGAGGGCTACAGATACAGGTTGCGGTGGAAATTCCACTGAGTTGAGAGTTGGGAGCTCTGGAAAAATGGGGGTAATAACATCTTTCTTACATGTTTTGAAAAGCCACTGTCAGGATCACGTAAGATCATCAGTATGGAAGCACTACACCATATCTAGAGTGATATAAACTTATAAAATGTCTTTTGTTTCTGTTGAGGTTGAATGGCATATAACCTTGTGGAAGAATCTGTGAGCAGGGTAGAAACGCCTGATACAGGTTAAAGTTACTTTCTGTTGCCGATTTTTTTTTTTTTTAAACAATCTGTTGTCATTCAGCCAAGGGTGTCTGAGTTTAGACACTGTAATTTCCTGAATGAAACTTCTCTGGGGTTAGTGTATAAAGGAATTGTAGAGTTAAAGGCTTCCAAAGAACAAGCACTCCAGCCCCTGTTACAGATGAGGACACAGGACTTACCAGGGAGAAGTACGGTGTCGTATAGTTGGCTGTGGCATTAGGAGGACTGACACTGCGGTTCTCATCATTTACATTCAGAGAACCCTTCCAGCTTCACCTGTCGTGCCCAGTCCTTTCATTCTTTAGGAGGTTCCCTGTACCTTATCAGGTGGATGACCATTGCACACAGCCTGCCCGTGGTGGTTTACGTTCTCTGTTTTCCCTCTGTCCCCCAGGACAATTCAGCAGTGGCTGGCAAGGGTCCAGTCGCTTCTCTACTGCAACGAGAACGGGTTTTGGGGAAGCTTCCTGGAGAGCCAGCGGAGCTGCGTGTGCCACGGGAGCACGACGCTTTGCCAGCGCCCCATCCCCTGCATCATCGGCGGCAACAACAGCTGTGCCATGTGCAGCCTGGCCAACATCTCGCTCTGCGGCTCCTGCAACAAGGGCTACAAGCTGTACCGAGGCCGCTGCGAACCCCAGAACGTGGACTCGGAGCGGAGCGAGCAGTTCATCAGCTTCGAGACCGACCTGGACTTCCAGGACCTGGAGCTGAAGTACCTGCTGCAGAAGATGGACTCGCGCCTCTACGTCCACACCACCTTCGTCAGCAACGAGATCCGGCTCGACACCTTCTTTGACCCGCGGTGGCGCAAGCGCATGTCCCTCACTCTCAAAAGCAACAAGAACCGCATGGACTTCATCCACATGGTGATCGGCATGTCTATGCGCATCTGCCAGATGCGCAACAGCAGCCTGGACCCCATGTTCTTTGTCTATGTCAACCCTTTCAGCGGGAGCCACTCGGAGGGCTGGAACATGCCCTTCGGGGAATTTGGCTACCCGCGCTGGGAGAAGATCCGTCTCCAAAACAGCCAGTGCTACAACTGGACTCTCTTGCTGGGCAATCGGTGGAAAACGTTTTTCGAGACGGTGCACATCTACCTACGTAGTCGGACTCGGCTAACCACCGTCCTGCGGAATGAGACCGGCCAGGGCCCCGTGGACCTGTCTGACCCCAACAAGAGGCAGTTCTACATCAAGATCTCGGACGTGCAGGTGTTCGGCTACAGCCTGAGGTTCAACGCCGACCTCCTCCGCAGCGCGGTGCAGCAGGTCAACCAGTCCTACACACAGGGAGGCCAGTTCTACTCCTCTTCGTCCGTGATGCTCCTCTTGTTGGATATTCGGGACCGAATCAATCGCCTGGCCCCGCCTGTGGCCCCGGGGCAGCCCCAGCTGGACTTGTTCTCCTGTATGCTGAAACACCGCCTGAAACTGACCAACAGCGAGATCATCAGGGTGAACCACGCCTTGGACCTGTACAACACGGAGATCCTCAAACAGTCGGACCAGATGACAGCCAAGCTCTGTTAACCGGGGACGCCTGGCCACGGGCTTTCCCTTTTGTTGTACAAACGTAACAGGACAAAACGAAGCAAAATAAATAAACAGTTTGTAAAAGGTCATATGAATATTCAAAGAAAAGGAGGAACATCTTCATTCGTTGGAAACGCAAAACGTTCTAGCAACTGTATAAAACCGTGGGGCATGTTTGTTACGTCTATCCTGTGTCATGAGGAAGGGTCTCAGCCTTTTGAGGAGCTTGGAGGGAGTTGCTTCTTAGGCCTCAGGTTCTGTGCGGAGGGGGCGGAGGGGGAGAGCATATGCAATGAACTGTAAAGGTCTCTGCTGTGCAGGTGCTAAGATGAAACACTAAAAAGAAAGAGAGATATATGTAATGTACGACCGACACTGCCATTTTTCCTTGTGGGAGGAAATGGACATAGATAAAGAAGATATTTCTTCGGTTACGATTTCTTCCCTCTTTATGCTTAATTCTTTGTGGTTCTTTTGACTCGTTTTCACACACGGGTGGGGATGCGGTGATGGTGCTATCTCGTCCCCCTAGTTTCTTTCCTGCTGAATAAACTGAAACTCCTAGAAGCTGGACAACAGATGGGATTGGGGAGGGAGGTGTGATCACGAGGGGTTAAAAACAATAACGACCTCAGACATCAGCGGTCAGACTCCTCAGTTTTGTTTGGGAAATGGGCTCAGAGAGAAAGGCATGTTCCTGGCTACACACAGCTACTGCCTGAGCGAGGACCCAAGTTCCTCTGCAGCCGTGCCGCGCCACCCCCCCACCCCCACCCCAAATCATGCTGCTGTGTTTGGGTTTTCTCCTTCAAGCAAACTGCCAAGGGACTCCGTATATTTCAGTCTCAGGTTGTTTTGATAGTTTTTTGTTATCTTTTAATCAAGAAACCCTTTCACCTACTTTCTCCAAAAAGAATGGTGTCAGATTTCCTAGAAATGCTACATATATTAAATTTTAATTTGAATAAAAATCAATAACCAAAATAAAATAGGGTAGGTTTAAATATTGCATTGGTCTGCCAAGCTGACTTCCCAGAGCATGTATCTAAAAAACATTATTATTTTTTGATTAGCTCCGAGTACACACACCTATGTAAAATAACACTGCCATTTCCTTGGCGTCTATGAAAGCTGAGAAGCCTCATGTGGGACTTGGGGTCAAAGTGAAAGGAGAGACTCAAGACGGAAAGTTATGTCAAAGCACACCCATAGAGCGTTTGGGCCGAGGCCGCCCCGCCTCCGGGAACACCGCGTTTACCCCTTCGCTAAGGCGGCACTTGCTGGAGGCCTTTCTGAGCATCTGGATCTTCATTTCTGTATTGGCGGCAAAACAGGATCACACATTTCAGGGCTGGAAGAGAAGGGAGAACACACCTGTGGTCTAAACTTCGGCCCAGAGCAAACGTTGTCTTTACCGTCTTAGGGGGGTGACCGCTGTCTGCCGACTGGGCCATGGCAGGGACAGGAAGCTATACAGCTCTAGCTTCCACATTCCGTGGATTCCTGTTCTGCTGAAGGGGAGTGAGAGTGTGCCTTCCAGGTGTATTACCAAAAAATTGATTAGATTAGAGAGTCCTCCCATACCTTGATCGGTTTTTGTGTACCTTCCACCCACTGGCTCCACTTCAGGAATGTGCATTTCTCTCTCACAGGAATGCTGTCCTGGAGAAAGCAGAAAGGGTTATCTCAGAGGTTACCAGAGTCTATGATACTGTGACTCAAAGAGAGCGCCGCTCCCGAAATAGTTTATTTTAAGATGAACAAAGGAGAGGGCTGCAGTGCGTAAGAGGTGAAGAATTACCTAGTTTATTTGTGTGTCTGGGGGTACTTTCTTTCATAGTGGTAAATTCCAACTTTAATGTTCTAGATTTTTTAGTATGAATTTGCATCTATGTGTACACCAGTTATAACACTTACCATGCACTTCACATTAATAGAGTTTTTTGGACCTCTGATTTTGAGAGCATTCACTGTTCTTTTAGGTTGGAAATTTCTCATTCCAGATGGCAGCTCTTCATCAAGCACAAGATTTTGCAGGTCAGGGAATCATGAAACATGTTTCCAACACCTAGTACATAAATGGGGGCATGTCAGAAAAATAAAAGATCTGCAAGGAAATGGTTCAAGCTTCCATGTCCCTCACAAACTAATGAAAAAGACCTATGGCCAATTAAAAAATAAGTGATTTTACGGCGCACCGTGATGGGTGCTATTGTGGGCCAGGCACACACAGAGGAGCCCCGAGGAAGTGACGAACTCCATTCACAGGGTTGGTAAAGGCATTTATTCCACGGGCAAGTTCATTCTGAGCGTTGGAAATGCACAGGAGGTGGGCAAACAGAAAGGAGCAGAGACTACAAAAGCACAAAGCTATAAATATGCATGGTGTATGTTAGGGTCAGTTAGAATAATAATCATAGGAAGGTAGCATTTTTAAGAGTAAGCCTACCAAGGACAGTGAGGATTTTGACTCTCTTATCAGAAGTTGAAATAATCGCCCATAATCTTTGCGAGCTGAAGAATGAATTTAAGACTGATCATCCCTCAGTTGCCTCTTTTTCTCCCCCACCTTTCATCTCTACCTTCCAAAGACTCAAACCTAATAACCCCTCTCTTGGCACGCCACTCCACAGGTTACTAGGCAATCTTCCCATGCACGGCGCTACCTAATCCTTATCACAGTTCAGTTGAGGCCTTCGGCCTGAGTTCTTCCCCTGGGCTTCACCAACAGTGTGTGCGTGTGCAGGTATGAAAAGTCTTCCCCCTTCACCTTGAAAATGCTAACTCCACTTCCTGTTACAAAGAGAATACACTGAAAAGGTCAGGGAAATAGAGAAATTTTCCAGGAGAGAGAGAGAGATTCAGACATCAAAATACTTATTCAAAGGTGGAAGGAAAATGCTTTGCTATAAAAGGACACAAAGTTCTGTGGATTTCCAAATGTCTCCTGTTTTACTCTGGCCCTTTCAGCTAATAAAGTTCTCCCCCCGAGTGCCCACCCCCCTACCTTCCCCCCCACCCCCCTGGGCTGGGAGGAAGAAAAGTCTGAAGCCTTCAAGTGAGATTTTAATTCAATTAGTGTCTTACCATTTTGATGCAGCAACCAAGGACCTGTGGTGTCTGATTAATATGCTGATCCTAAGGCAAAAGACTGAACAGAATGCCCATTTGGATAAGGCCTGGCAGCAAAGCGTGGCATTGCCATGGAAACCACAGAAGGCCATTAATTAGCTATCAAACAAAATCATTGGAAAATTCTGGACCCTGGCATATCTACTCCCTTCAAAGAGAGGCCAGGACGAGGTCACACTTACAGCAAGGCTCCCTTCGGTGATTAACATCATAGTAGCAGAGAGACTACATGTCGCCAAGTGGGAGAAGAACTGGAAAGTACAACAAATAGACACGATGGAAGGAAAGAGGCTTCGGGTTATCCAAGTACAAGAATATGGACTTGGATAACCCGGATTTTATACATGGAGTATCTTGTTAGGTTGTGCTGATAAAATCATCTCAGTGACATTTTCTCCCATTCTCCTTTCTGTGGAAAGAATAACACGGATCCACTAGATGGTGATAAATGATTGGGGGAAGAGATCACAGAGCCAAAGAGTGAGAAATGATTTACCTCTAAAATAATAGATACAGCGTATAGAGCTTTCAAATTAATAGGGTAAACGTTTACAAATGAAAAGAAAGCAGAAAAGGTGAAACACTTATAAAGTAGTTCGCCACATAGACATAATAACACACCGTAGCACGCAGATAATCACAATAAATGTAATTGGAAAAAACTGGTCATTAAAAAGACAGAGGTAGTCAGCCTACGAGTTACAAGTTTAAAAAAATCAAGGGAAAGAAATGTCGAAAGTAAAAGGATGAATAAAGACATATTAGATAAACACGAACAAAAAGGAAGGTGATGGAGCACTGTTAATATCAGTCAAAACAGACTTTAAGGCGAAATATATTATTAGGTTGGAAGATGGCCAGCGTACCAATGAAGGTGGAGAAGGGATTGGACACACAGAACCCAGACTTGTAGGGCTCGAAGGGTCATTACAGATCTGTAAATCTTTAATGACGAAGTTATTAACCCGAAGTTATTCCACAAGTTTGAACACTGAGCGTGAATTTGGCTCCCTTGACACTACCTCAAGCTTATTGGGGCCCGGAGCACATACCGAGTTAATGTAGTTCATACAGTAGATTCCTTCCCTCGAGAAAGGCAGTTTTTACTATAAGGATGAGTATCGTGATTGTAGTTATTTTCCCTTTAATAAAGTCCAACATATACGGAATCCCAAATGTATTAAGTAGATATATTCTTTGTCAGTACCAATAAAAAGAAAGACGTCTCTAAACTGGAAAGTGATGTGCTTGGATAAAGGATGGGCAGAAATGCTTTGGTAAGTATTGCATCACGAGGAGTCACAGAGCCTCGCCCACGGACCCGGCACAATGGCACATGAAGCTGGAAGGAGAGCGTGCCTGTCTTAGCCAATTCAATGCACTAAAACAAAAATACCACAGACAACAAACATTTGTGTCTCACCTTGCTGGGGGCTGGGAGGTCCAAGATCAAGGTGGCGGCAGATTTGGTGTTTGGTCAGAGTCCTTTCCCTTGTTCATAGAGGGCCATCTCTCCACTGGGCCCTCATGTTGCAGAAGTGGCGAGAGAGCTCTCGGGTCTCTTTTATAAGGGCACAAATCTCATTCACTAGGACTCTACCCTCATGACCTAATCACCTTTCCGCCTCTTCTAACGCCATCATCGCCTTGGGGGGGCTAGGATACCAAAATATTTGGGGGACCACAAATATTCAGTCTACAACAGTGTTAAATTAGTAAAAGAAAAGCCTCCATTAAGGAGCTGGGAATAAGCAAACGAGCTTCAAGAGTCACACAGTGTGTTGCTCTCTGAGCTGAGTAGCTGACCTCTACTCCCAAACTTTCTGGTTTGGCAGGTCACCACCACACCTGGCTCCATCCAAGGACAGATGTTTCTCTTAAGAGCAAACAAGGAGCCTCTTCACAGTCAAGGTTTCACAGTCTCCATAAAACTTCTAAATGGAGTCATTTACCCCAAGAAGACAATGGCTTTGATAAATTTATTTTTCGAAAGCTTCAGAGCTGAAGATAAGGAGGAAGGTCTAAATTTTCACAGAGGTGTCATAGCAGGACACCTGTGCTTTCCCTGCCGAGGGATCGCTGCCAACCTCACCCCGGGACCGGGGACTGAGTGCCGGTCTGCCTGCGTCACGGGCTTGCATGAGTGAGGGAGCTGTAATGTTCTCATAAATTAGAGGATGATTGTAAACACTGCCAGGGGATTGTTAACAATATGGGGTTAATTGTATAACACAATATTATAAACTAATAATTGTATCACCTACTCTTTTGTTAGTGTGCGAAAAGATGCTGTGCTTAAAACCTGGACCCAGGAGCTGGGTGTTTCTGAATTACGAGGCACCTACAGAACCAGGATTAGAACTCACATTTCCTGGTTCCCAAGGTTAGTGATTTAACCAATACATTCACCATGATTCCTGACATGAGAAATACTGGCAGCGTTGTGCTCTGGCTGGGAGCACAGACCTGAGACAGGAGCTCGTTTACGCTCTACTTCTGCAATGACCGAGATAGTCAACCTCTCTGGACGTCAATTTCTTCTTCTGGGAGCTTCTTAACAGGTCCTGTCTCATGCGGGTGTTAGGAGAATTCAGTCCATCTGAAGAGCCCAGGACAGTGATTGGTATACCAAAAGTTTATCTGCTTGTCAAATAAATGACATGAATAAAAATATACTTTAGATAATATGCAAATTAATAATCTTAATAATAATATCTATAAATCAATTGACCTCATTTAACAGGCCCAACAATCTGTTAAGAACCTGATGTGAGTGACTCATTTAACTTCATGGCCACCCAACGGGGTGGGCCTAATTACCACCTCAGTTTTCACAGGAAGAAACGGAAATGATTTGTCTGTGGCCACAGAGCTAATGATGGAATCTTGATTTTTAAGTCTCCAAAATCAGGTCTCCTAACTATGCCACACATTTTCCCTAATTAGAGCAAATAAGTGGTCTAAAAAAGTTATCTCTAAGAAAACCCCAAACCATAAAAGTCGCCCGGCGCCACTCTCATAGATAGCCATTAAATTACTCCGCGAGCCAGAGCCGAGGGCGTCCAGGGAGCCTTAAGGCAATCGCAGAGCTCCGGCGGGGACCCGGGAGGAGTGGGCACTCTAAGGCAGATTTAACTCTGAAAAGAGTGGGATCAGGCTCAGATGCACTTTGTACATGTACGGAACGCTTTCTCAAACGCCCAGGGAAGCCCGCTGGGTCCAGTTGACTCTTCTCTGGCAGTGAAATGGGCAGGTGGGGACCAGGAGACGAAAACCCTAGTCTCCTCCTCGCAGCTGCCTTACAAAGAGGAAGCCTTCCATCTCCAGCCTGATCCATTCCCGCACTTCAGCGTAGTGGGTGGAGCTGGAACCAGCCTGATCCCAGGCTTCTGAAAGGCCATCCCGGGGTCCATTGTAGACTCACACCGCTGGAGGGGACCTTTAGAATGAACGAGAGGAGGGAGATTGACTTCAATAAACAGTAGGTGGGGCTCTGTGAAGACATCTTCGTGGTTCCTTGTTCATTTTCCTGCTATGATGGACTTTCTCAAACTATTTGCCTCTCCCGTACCCCAGAAGTCCAGAATCCTCATCCATAAGATGCAAAGCTATTTCTTTCTCTTACAGACTGAAAGGCAGCATGAATAAACTATATGATGATTAAAGGATATTAAATATACAAAAACATCACTTCTTTGTGTATTTTCTCAAGCGATGTCTATGGAAAGGGGGCTGTAAATGCCTATCTCTCCTTCTAACCTCGCAAGGCCACCCGGGTCTTCAGAAATGGGGCCCAGGACACATTTACTGAAGGGGAAGAAAGTATGTAGTATATGCTGTGCCCCTATTTGTCTCAGGTCCATACCGTGTATCTACCTCAATTCTCATAAATCTCTAACAAAAAGTTATTATTTACATCAAACCAGGGCACCAAAAAGGTCAAACTCCAGACCAGCCTCGCAATGTATTTATCTAGCACAAAACAAAGCGCTAAGATGAAGCGGTTAGCAGCATGAGACCTAGGGCCCACAGAGGTTCAAATCTTGGCGCTCTTTACAAACTCCCCGACCTTGGAAAGTTACTTAACCTCTGTGTACCTCAGATTCATCGCCTGTCACGTGGGGAGCATAATAACTGCCGTTTCATTGGGCTGCCGCGAAGGTGTTTCTTCCGCCGTATTCCCACCCTTTACATCAGTCAGCGCAGGTAAGGCCCGCCTAGCACTCTGTGCTACACAGTAAGCGCTCAGGAAAAGCTGGCTTCCACTCTGCCTGCGGCCCGGCCTGGCTCAAGGCTGGTGCTTCCCGTCCCCTGTTGCACGTGTGGCTCCTCTGGAATCAACGGCACAGGAACTGAGTGGAGGAGTCGGGCAAATCTCCGCCTTCCAAAAGTTCACAGGCGACTAATGACAACGTATACATTTAAAACTCGAGCTAGGGGAAGGATACGATCCACAAGTTTATCGTTGTTCAGTGATTAAAAAAAAAAAATGGAATCAGGGAAAAGGAGAATGAAAGGCTGAGTTTGTAACAGGAGTAATGACGAGAAGCAGCTCCGAGTCACTATTCCCTGCGTGCTGACAAAGCCTGGTACAGCCTCACCCCATTTCCAGGCAAGCGGGGATGTTGCTTAGCAACCAGCCTAGACCAGCAGAGTGAGCTCAGCGCTCCCTGGTGCATTAAAGGCTGCTACTGCTGTCCTGAAAAGGAGCAAACTTTCATGTAAAAACCCACCTACAGCACAAGGGATACCTGCAAATGGGAAGCACCTGGGAGGAGAGTCTCTTCTGCAAGGTTAGGTTGAGCAGAAGGCAGACAAAGGGGAAAATACTCGTTCTCAATTAGTGGGAAAATATAGAGAGTATTTTTCCTATATTTCAAACACTGCAGAAACTTGATGTGCTAAAAACAATTTGCCAAGCTAAGGACTGGGTGAGCGTGCTCCATTGAATGTTGATGTGGCAATTAAGGCCAGCAGGACATGCCTGTTTTTCAATTCATGGAGGCCACCTCCCCCAACAGCTGCAGTCACTTCATTACTACTCACAAATTCACTCTCAAAGCCAGAACTGGAGAAAATACTGCTCTTAGTTGGTAGAGATTGAAGGTGTGAGAGTCCCAACTCTATATTCATTCTTTCAACAAATATTTTTTGAAGTTTGCATATTAAAGGGGGGAGACAGGCATTAATTTTTAAGTGTGCTATGTGTTAAGGAGGAAGGTATAAGATGCTATGGGAGTCTGTCACATAGGCCCCTAACCTGGATCGGACAGGAATGGCGTGAGGTCATGGGAAGCACCAGGAAATCTGATGTTTAATAAAAGTCTTGAGTGATAAGTCATTGTGGAACAAAGCGAGGAAGGAAACATCGTTCTGTGTGGAGTAAACAGTTCGTGCAACGATCTGGTTCAGCTGGAGGAGAGAAAAGGAAAGAGGAACAGAGAGAGAATTGGGGATGGGGATATGGCAGAGGAGTAGCAGAAGTTAAGAAATAGTATGTAGTCTTATGATGAAGGGTCTTGCCCCTCATATGAGGATTCTGACCTTCATCCTAGGAACAAGTGGCAACCATGGCAGAATTTCAAGTATTAACATGTGTGATCAAATGTACTAGTACCCAGGCAGCCCTCTGCCACCCCACTCTAGGCTGGGAACCCTGTGTTGTCTCTGGTCCAATCTCTTCTGGCTCAGTCTTCTTCCTAGTTCCCTGAGGAATGGAGGTTTTTGCTTCTGAACCTGCGCACGTGTATGATCCATTGACCTGCCTTCCCTTGCGACTCTGCCTCTTTCAAGGTCCTCAGCCAAAGGGCTTGCCCCTCCTGTTCGTACCCTTGTACCATCATGACTTCCCCTGATGCCGTTTGCTTAGACTACCTCTCAGTCACTCGTTATCACTTTCTTCGTTCTGCTGACGCCTGGGAAAGCCCACTAAGTGCTCCTCTCCCCTCTGCCAGCAGCAGCGGCGTCTGAACCCACCAAATGCTCAGGAACTGATCCACTCCAAAGGATTTGTCTCACACCAAGTTCTGCTCGGCCTAGTGATGACGCAAGAAATTCATCTGGCCCACCATCTCTTCGGAACGCTCAATTCTGGAGTCAGCTCCCCTGCAGGGTGAACCCTGGCCTACCCCGACTTAGCTGTGTGACCTTTGACAAGCTAGTTCATCTCTCTGAGTCTGCTTTCGTCATCCTTACGTGAAGATATTACCCAGGTGGGTAATAGCATGAGGGTTGTATGAAGATTTAAAAAAAAAAAAACTTAATGCAGAGAAAATACCTAAAATAGCACCTTTTACAGCATAAGAGTAAAATAAATATTTATTCTTCTCCACTCTTCCTCTGAAAGTGTATTAGCTGCTTGCATTTCTGGTTTGGATCCTTACAATGACTTCCTAAGATTGGAGGATTAAAAGAGATTATGCATATAAAGCACCAGGTACATAGTAAACACAAGCTATTATTATCAATTATTACCATTAATGAAGCATAATATCCTGACTGAGATGAACTGCGTCTTGAGTACAGGCTCATCATATATAAACAAGAACCCATTATGATTGTCCTTTCTGTTCCTTCATATACGCCACCCACAAAGGGCAGCATTTGTCCTTCAAGGGCTCTTCTCGACCCTCAAGCAAGGCCAGCAGCCCCTCTGACTTCAGAGGCTGTGCTGCAGAGGAGTCCACTGGGAAGGTTACCCGACAACCACATTGCACCACTCCATGGGTGTTGTTCTCAAAAAAAGAAGAAGAGAAGGAGGGGAAGAAGAAGAAAGGAGCAGGGAAATGGGAAGGGGGGAGAAGAGGAAGAAGAAGAGGAAGACGAAGGAGGAGGAGGAGAAGAAAAAGGAGAAAGAGAAGAATGGTATGTCAGGTAGCAAGTAGTTGATAGTGAGGATGACCGTTATATGCATTTTCCCCCCAAGATTCAGATATTGAAATTCTAACCCCCAGTACCTCAGAATGTGACAGTTTGGGGGAAAAGGACCTTTAAAGAGGTGATTAAGGTAAAATGAGGCTGTTAAGGGTGGGTCCTCATGCAATCTGACTGGCGTTAGACGAGAAGACATTTAAACACGGAAAGAGACACCAGTGATGTATGAACACAGAGTAAAGAACTTGTGTGGACTTCTAGCCTCCAGGACTGTGAGAAAACGAATTTCTGTGGTTTAAGTCACCTAGTCTGTGGAGTTTAGATATGGTAGCCCTAGCAAAGTCTCACAGTTGCCCATCAAAGAGTTAGGCTGCAGTCATCGTGGAGGTAGGTGGAGAAAGACAGGTCCTTGGGTCTCTAGAGAGTACTGGTTCTTTGGGGGATGATATGGTGGTCGGATTTCTTGCTAAAGAGATGAGACTGCCCCTTGCTTCCCCTCAGGGAACTGGGTCTCTGAGGCAACTGCTGGCTTAGATGCCTTGGAGAACGAACACCTGGTGTGTGTCCTTGAGGGAAGCATTCGGGTAGCCTCGTGAAGGCTCTGAGGCATGAGAGAAACCTATGAGTGACCTCAGTGTGGCCTTCTGTAGCAGAAGCGTGCAGGGGTCCTCCACAGCATCTTCAAGTAATGGTCGCAAGGTGGTGGTCAGTGGAGACTAAGAGTCGGACCTCTGCCTCCATTTTTTGGGACCGTGTGCGTAATTCATCTAAGAGAGGGTTGAATGGAACTTCACCAGTGAGTGTGGTAGTCACTCTGCTAATCAGGTAAGTAACGACTCAGAAATATGTAATTTTCTTTAAAAAAGAAATGTAAGATTTCTAGCATCTGTAGGGGGTGGAATAAACTAATATCCACTATGTGTAAGCAGGCAGGACAGGCATGAGGTCACAGTATTTGCATAAGGGGCATACTTACCTTGATCTCTGTTGCATCCCTAGTGTCAACACGGCACTTGGCACCAGGTATGTGCTCAGTAAACACCTGTTGAATGAGAAAGTGGACTACCCATGGGCTATTTTCTTTATTTTAGACAAACATGGACAGAGGCCCAGAGCAGAAAGAAAGATCTAGCCAAGATCACACAGTGACCTTGAGTCACTGGCAGACATGAAGGGTCTTAGTCATTTGGGGCTTCTAACACAAAATATCTTAGAGAGGGTGGCTTAAATAACAACCATTTATTCCTCACAGTTCTGGAGGCTGAGAAGGCTTAGGTCAAGGCACCGGAGACTCAGTTTGTGGTGAGGGCCTTCTTCTTGGTTTACAGATGACCATCTGGTTATGTCTTCAGATGGAGGAGAGCGGAGCTCAAGGTTCTTCTTCTTCTAAGGACACTAATCCCATAATGGGGGCTCCATCTCATGACCACATCTAAGCCTAATTACCTTCCAAAGGCCTCACCTCTAAATATCATCACACTGAGTTATCAGGCTATGAAGAAATGAATTGGGGGGGGGGCATAAACATTTGGTTCATAATACAAGTCAGGAATACAAACATTTCGCTTCCATTCCAGGGCTCTGCTCAAAACCTATGCAGGTATTTAACATCCTTTCTCCAGAAGCATCTGGTCAGGATTCTGCCTGGCCAGGCCAATGGGTGGGCAGAATGATCTAGTCTGAGACATCCTCTCTCCCTCTGTCTCCCTGCAAAGGGGATTTGCCATCTTTTGTGATCATCAAGCTGGCAACATCAACCTGGATGTTTGTTGGTGACACGGACCTAAGTCTGTCACGTTGCAAGGAACCCTTCACAGCAGCTGGGATTTGTTGCCACGTAATGGTTTTATTGTGCGTGGAACTCTCCCATAAGCTGATTGAAAAATAAATTTTTTTGAAGCCTTAATATGTACTTTTCAGACATCTGATAAGAAGCAAAGTGAATGGAAACACCGTGCTGAGTCTAGAAAGCAGGAATCCTGTTGTATCAGAGTGGCGATTTTAAACCAGTGTGCCACAAGATTAAAAAAAAAAAATTTACCCTCACCCAAGGATATGCTTATTAATTTTAGAGATTGAGGAAAGGATGGAGAGAGAGAGAGGGAGAGATACATCAATGTGAGAGAGGAACATTGATCGGCCACCCTCCATACAAGCACCAACCAGGGTCTGAACCTGCAACCCAGGCATGTGCCCTGACCGGGAATCAAACTCATGACCTTCCAATTTGTGGGATGATGCTCTAACCAACTCAGGCACACTGCCCAGGGCTGCAAGAATTCTTAAAACATGTAACACCTGACTAGTCGAGGGCACTGACCTCTTTTCCCTTAGACTGTCAAATAAAGAAATGGCAACAGCCAATCCAACAAGAGTCTGGTGTGAATGGATCAAAATTATACTTAATTTTTGTGTCATATCAGCAAAAAAAAAATATATATTTTGTGTGTGCTGCACAACTTTAGTAATTAGTTTATCTGTGCCATGAGATGAAAAAGGTTGAGAATCGCTGTGTTAGACAAGGCTCATACTTGGGACGTGGCACATTTCCCCCCGCTGCCAGAGCAAAGGCCTGGCATGATGGGATCCTTGTTTAAACCTTTCTGTGATTTGCTTTGATACAAATTCAGCACATGAGGGTAAAGTCGTAGGTAAGCCATGGGCCTCCCTAGGGTGGATTGACTTCCGACTGTGTCTCAAGAAGCAGGATCATTTTATTACTTACGTGCCGGGCACTGAGCTGTAGATTCATATTTCTAATTCTCCAAACGACTCTGCAAGAAAGATAGGCATAGCCATCCTCCCCTGCACTCTACCCACTCTCATTTTAAAGAAACAGAAACTGAGTCTCAGTAAAATCTTGGGCTCTAGGACTGGGGATGAGCTGGAGTTACACCAGCTCTGTCTAACACCTAAGCTCTCATCTCAGGCACCTACTACCCTCAGCACTTTACTTATTGCCTTGCTGTCTCAAAAAGAAATGGTCGGTCCTCCTCCCCCCACTCCAATCAGAAAGCTTTCACACTGTTCTTTCGGGTAGCAGTCTTCTAGTTGAAATATAGACCTCTTTTTTTTAGTACTTTTCTGTATGAGGAAATCTAACCTTATAGATGAGTACAGTAGTTAGTCCCCTCCATCTGTGGTTTTACTGCCCATAGTTTCAGTGACCCGTGGTCCACTATGGTCTGAAAATATTAAATGGAAAGTCCTGGGAATAAACCATTCATAAGTTTTAAATTGTGTGCCATTCTGAGTGGCGTGGTGACATCTCACGCTGTCCCTCTCCATCCTGTGCAGGATGTGAATGACCCCTTTGTCCGGTGTTTCCACACTGCCTCTCCTTTAGTCACTTTGTAGCCATTTCGGTTATTTGGTTGGTTATCAGAGAGAGAAAGACCACATTCACAAAACTTTTATTACAGTCCATTGTTATAATTGTTCCATTTTATTCTTAGTTATTGTTGTCAATCTCTTACGGTGCCTAATTTATAAATTAAACTTTATCACAGGTCTGTATGTAGAGGAATAAAACATAGTACATATAGGGTTCAGTACGATACGTGATTTCAGGCATCCACTGAAGGGTGTGAAACTCCTCTCCTGCGGACCAGGGAGGACTACACTACAGTATTTAAAATGGGCCATCATGCAGGAAAGGATTAACTTAGCAGCCCTGGGGTGCTCAAACCATGCACATTAGTAAGAAAGGCCTGTCTTCAGGATTGGATCTTGGCCAACTCCCAGGAGATGGGCTCGAAGCTCTTCGAACATTCTGCCTGATAGAAGTGTTTCTGTAGCCTTGGTGCCTTGGGACAGCCGTACCAGGTTGACCAGATGGTTTCTGCTAACAAATGTGATTTAAGAGTGAATGTCTGTTTTTGCTCTGAGTGCCTGGAGGTTAACAGTAGCTAAGGTCAGTCACACAAACACTGCAGCCTGTGTGACTGATCCAGGGAAATTCCTGGACACCGGCATTTGGATGAGCTTTTCTGGGTAGCATCCCTTTGCACGTCTGTCACACATCTTTGCTGGGAGACACCTGGAAGCACACATGTGGTTTCTCTTGGACTTCACCCTGTGACTTTTCCTTTTGCTGATTTTAAGGTATCCATTTGCTGAAATAAACTGTAAAGTGAGTATAACAACTTCTGAGTCCTGTGAGTTTTTTTAGATCGCTGAGACTCAGGGCAGATGGTGCCTCTGAAACACCATCCATTTCTCCAACCATCATCTTCTCTATTCCTCACCACACTTCAGAGAGCCCCTGCGCCAATGTATCCATTTCATGGTTGAGGGATCCTCGACTCTCTGGGGTCAAGTGCATCAGATAATATTTTTAGGGGCCCAATGTCACCTGCGTTGTAAACCAGTGGAGATTGGGAGTTGAAAATTTAAATATTACCTGTCACACTGATAAAGATTGGAGCTGGTTTAGGCGTGTGCCAGAATTACGCATGTTCCCACCCAATCACATGATGGCATTGGACAACCACAGGCCTCTGTCCTCGAAGATAAAGCTTCCATCCCAAGGACTGGCACACTGGGGAGAAGACCAGCATACTACTATGCAAGTACCCAGATCCCTGAGAAGGTAGCTCACCCACCCTTCCACTAAAACACTCATTCTGCTGCCATGTGAGGAATAAATCACGAGGTGGACAGTGGCCTGCAGCATGCTTGTAATTCATGGATGTCCTTCTGCCTGGAATTAGCCAGGAAGTAAGTGATGCTACCAGATCTAGAATCCCCAGTGGTCCTGGAATCCAGGATGCGACCTCCAACACCATTCTACATCTGACTTCCTGGCAAGCAGTGTGCTTTGCATTGCTGACTTCCAAGCCTCAGGGTTTTGAAGGTGTAAGGTACTGCAGAAGTTTAAAATGTAAAAAGCCCTAAGTCACCTTCACCGAACTTAACACCAGCTATTTAGGGAAACCAACTACCCTTCCTCCAGACCTAGGATGATTCCCCAAAGCCCATACCTGATACTTAAGATAAACATAAACCTTTAATTGTGCTCAGATTGTGCCACAACATAACACAGCGCAGCCAGCTATTCTAGGTCAGCCACTTCCTAGCTCCAATTCACCTCTCTTCCCTTTTGCAGACTAAAAACGCTATTTTGAGACACAGGGGTTCTGTATCTCAGGCTCCTTCCTTCCTTTATTATTAAATGAACATTCGCTAAGCATTAACCACGTGTTACAAGCTATCCTGTTTTTTTGGAGATACAACAGCAACACAGTTTTTGCCTCAAAGGGTTTACTCTCGGTTTTGGGAAGCAGGACATGCTTGTGAATAATGCAAATACGTGCATGGAGAATGGTGACTGGAGAAAGTTAAGGTAAAGATGAGAGAGTGGTCCATTCCTGGGGCAATTATCTCCTAGTTGCATTGCAAAAAAAAATCCGTTCTTTCCCTGTCTTCTCAACCTCTGTTAGCCTTTTTTTTTTCCCTCCACTCCCCAATTATTCCCAACATCCACTCATGATCTGGCTGGTGCCCTCAGTATCTGGATGCCTCACCAGCCATGATGGTTTACAGCAAATGCTCCATTGAACACCAGCCCGGTGCTCAATCTGTATCAAAATCAAGTGCCATTCAGATTCGGGCCAGACCTGCCTTAGGGCCTGCCTTATCATCTCTTGCTGCAAGGCTCTTGCTGACAGAGCCCAAATTGTACCTCCGGAGACCTAGTGCCTGTAGGGCACTTTCCATGGCAAGCCTGTGCCCTGAAATTGCTTATCCAAGCTGAAATACAATCCACTCACCTCCTGGTAGTGAGGCAAGATTTAAAGTCTTAATGGTGTCTCATTGATTTCTTAAGGCATGCATAGAGCTGGCATTCTGCTGGTGCATATTTTAATTCTTACCGTTTTGTTTTTGCATCCAAGGTGATTTTATCAGGGGGGCACATGCTTAAAGAAACTGAAGTCGATACAGGCAAAGCTCATTAATTCAGACTCCAGTAACTCAGGCTGGATGGAAAGATAACTTTGTGTTATCTGGAAGTAAAAAGATTTTCTAAGTAAATTAATGATGGAAATAAGCAGAAGTTTTCACCTGTTTAAAAGGCAGTGTTCCCAAATACCTTCAGGGATTCCAGAAAGGCCATCGACATATAAAGAATTTCCTCTGTGTTTGTTCATTAAGGCTAAAGACTTGTTCTTCAAATAATAATTTCCTATTTGGCAAATGTTTCCTTTGGTTGGTTCATCCGTATCATTGAAAAACAATAAGGCTATATATGTCTTTCAAAATAATCGTCAAAGCTACTCCCCTCCATAATGCTAAAAATATTATAGAGATATCATACCCACACATAAATATGTGTGCATTGCATTAAAAACACCATGCAAACATCTTAAAATGAAGTAGAATATTCTTGGTTGGTAGTATTAAAGGTAATTTTTATTTTCTACTTCATATTTGTAAATATTTTTTGTCATGAACTCTTATTTTACTAACATAAAAGGCTAAAAAATCATTAACATTTTCTAATATAGAACAGGTGTTTTTCCCAAATAGTTCATATGA
Organism: Mormoops blainvillei; assembly: GCA_004026545.1. Classification (NCBI taxonomy): domain Eukaryota; kingdom Metazoa; phylum Chordata; class Mammalia; order Chiroptera; family Mormoopidae; genus Mormoops; species Mormoops blainvillei. The sequence continues at coordinate 45,657 of PVJD01003770.1, forward strand.
AATCTGTCCAGAAAGTATCCAGCCATGCACTATGACAAATAGAGACATTTATTAAAGACGATACAAGATACAAGAAACATTGTGTGTATGACAATAATGCCTCGGTCCCCTCCAAAGTAGTCACCTCGGGACCTCACATTGTTCTCCCAATTGCCATCAACTACCCCGTCGTATTTTCCTGAATCTCATCCACGGTCTGAAATTTCTTCCCTTTCAAAGGTGATTTTAGTTTTGGGAAAAGCCAGCAGTCACAGGGCGCCAAGTCTGGGCTGAAGCAGGGCTGAGTCACCTGAGTGATTTGATGTTTTGCCAAAAAACTCTGCACAAGATGTGATGCGTGAGCAGGCATATTGTCCTCATGAAGCTGCCAGTCACCAGTAGACCATAGCTGTGGTCTTCTGAATCATCTGAATGGTTCCCGGGGAGGAATGTTCAAGCTTAATGCAAAATTTGATGCAGATTTGTTGCTCTGCTGGCTCAGTCGTTTTGAATGTGACGGCCACACAGTACACATGCTCACTCCAGGGTGTCTACCTCCCCCACTGACTAGTACAGTGAAGTCGTCGTTGTTCACACACCTGTATTCCAGTCCACTCTCCTTGGCTGCCACATTACATCGATGTTACGCAAACCGTTCTCTTTATATTAACAATGGATGGACTTTTTCCAAACAGGCCTCATATGGAATTGTTGGGGAGGGTGAAACTCCATCCTGAACCCCTGCATCCTTGAACTCTTATGCTGGACTAATAATAACACTGACACAAGACCAGATTGCCAGGAGAAAAACCAATTTCATATTGTGCACATGGAAGATCGTAAATGAGCTTCAGAGAAATGATCAAAGCAGGGAGCTTTTTAAGCTTTTCAGACAAAGAAACAATGAATTTTTGAAGATTTGACAGGATAAAGATACTTAGGTTTGGGTGCTCATTCATAAGAAACCTAAACAGAGGTTTGGGGCAGGAAATAAGTAAAGAAGCATGTAATAAGGTCTGTTTATACAGACCCTTTGGCTCTGAATTCCTTAATCTGGCAACCAGGGTGTCTCTGTTCCAGCCACCCTGACGCAAGGGGGCGCCTTTCACAGGGAGGTTTATTTTCTGCATTCAAGGAGACAAAGGAGGGTCAACACTTCTTTCTAGGACAGGTTGATTTTCAAATAAATTTAACTCAAAATGACCAATATGCCCTTGTGGGCATATCTGAAGGTGACTTGCCTTGGGCCCCCGCAGAATAAAATGGAATCACATTCAGCCTTTATGAATAAAAAAATCCTTGGTGGGTAGAGAGAGAAGCTGGCTTATCACAAGGCCACAACTTACCTTCTTGCCATCCTTGTTGGAGGCAACTGGATCCTGAAGTCAATTTAGAAAATGAAGTGATCCAAGACTACTTATCATTTCGTATCAGCAATCATCTATATTCTGCGGTCAGGATTGTCTTAGGAGACGAGGACAACTTGAAGCTGCCTTTATGTGTCTGCTATAGGAGCTCCTCAGCGTCACGGTTACAAACAGAGGCAGCCCTCCCACGGCACAATGGACCTGTGATCCCATGAGGCCTCGTGGGCCACGACGAGCCCTACCTGTCGCTGTAGAACCCTGCCGACTAGACTGGAGACCATCACGATCATGGCCGCCGTACTGAAAGCCTTACTCGTGCTGGGTGATTTTCCATGCGTTTTCCAGACAGAATTTACTTTCTAATTTTTTTTTCTCCCCTACAAATCATCACCGGTGGGCTCAGGGGTATCAAATAAGTTGCCCAGGTTCCCACAGCTGATACATAATAGAGGTTGTATTCCAACCGGGTCGGCCAGCACGAAGGCCCTGCCACGAGCACCGTGAGGCACTGGTGGCCACAAGCCTAATGGCCAGGTTGCCCCTGGATGGCCTCCGCCTGTCTAGACAGTGCCGTGGGGACTCTGAAGAGCCCTGAGTGGCTTGCTGGTCATTCTGAAATTTCAGTGGTTGATTCTCGAGAGAAGCTTGAGTTTGGATTAACGAGATAGGCACATAATTTTAGGCTCAGAGGAAAAAAACAACCAAACATATAGAAAGAGCACCAGACTAGTGGTCAGACATTCTGAATTTCGAGGGCTTGATTCTGCTACTAATTAAATGTATGTATGACCGTGAGCTTTGGGCTTAATCTCTTGAAACCTCAATTTTGGGTAAAATGGTCAACACATACCGCTGACGAGGGGAATAAATAAGATAAAGTGTTTTATATGCCTCAGAAAGTTTTCTTTTTTACTAACATAATTGCTAATGAAGAGCATCTTCATTTTCATGATTGTCTACCCCTGCAGGTCTAAGTATGCAACGCAGCATTCTCTGTACACCCACACCCGTGGAAACAACTTCATCTGCGGGAGCACCGTGTTTATGTGCGGTTTCTTTGTCTTTTGTCTTACAGACTCCACTCATTTTTGAATTAAGTCAGCATTTCCCTTCCACCACCATCTTCACTGAGGCTGCTTCATACATTTGCAATACAGTTTAATTCTCTTGTCACAGTGTGCATTCCTTCCTGGAATGACCAAGCTTCTAAATTATTTTTTAATTTGCATATATTAAGGGCTGCTCTTTGTGCTGTAAAGTTCCATCGGTTTGACTAACGCATAATGTCATGTATCCACCATTACAGTATAACACAGAAGAGACCCACCTTTCTAAAAATTCCCTATTTAACCCTCCCTCTTCCACTCTCCCCCGGAAACTACTAATATTTTTATTCTCTATGGTTCGCCCTTTACCAGTACGGCATAAAGTGAGCAGCCTTTTGAGACTGGATTTTTCACTTAGCAGTCTGTGTTTAAGGTGAACCCATGTCCTCAATGGCTTAATAGCTTCTTTTCTTGAACTGCTCCGTTTCATGGTTATACCACAATTTGTTTATCTAGTCACCCGCTGAAGGGCACCTGAAAAGTTCTCAGCTTTGGGCAATTAAAATACACTTGCCACAAATATTCCCATGAAGATTTTATACGGGTATAAGTTTTCAAATCAACTGAGAAAAAAACTAGGTGCAAAAATGTTTGATCGCATGGTTAAGACTCTATTTGATTTTGTAAGAAACTGCCAAACTAACCCTTCAAAGTAGCTTTACCATTTGCATTCACAGCAGCAACAAAAAAGGTTCCCTGCTGTTCTGTATTCTTACCGGCATTTGGCATTGCTGTCGCCAGGTTTTTCTATCACCCATTATAATAAGTGTGTAGTGGTTAGGTATGCTTTTAACCTTCAACTGTTTTGGGGTCACCATGGGAATAGCCAGATAGTCATTAAGCTGATGGCATGGGCATTATTTGCTCTAGGCAGGGTTGGGGGCAAGGGAAGAGATGATTTGACTCATGACGACTGGATGAGCTACTGCAGGGTTGTGGTCTGTAAAATACGTGCTCATTACAAGTGTGAAAGTCACACTTGTAGAAGTGTGAAAACTCTGACCCCACCCGCCTGTTAGGAACTGGAACCAGCCCTTTGCAGCCATCTCTCAATCCATCTCCTGCGTACCTCTTTGGAACAGAGGTTTGCTGCTGAGTCATCTCTGTACTTTTTTTTTTTTTTAACATGGCATGATTAGTCGAATGAAGATAACCAGATCTGAATCATCACCTAGAAAACCATGATCATACAGGAATTCCAGGGGAGTGCAACAGACATTGTTACAGAAACAGAAATCAGCCGAGGAGAGGGATGAACCTAAGGAAGAGGACACAGCAAATACTTAGAGGAGAATAAACAAATAATTAGAATTCTATTATAAAAATTAAATCATCGTGAGAACCTCAGAAAAATAGAGTAAAGACTTCAGTGAACATCAAAACCAAATTATGGAGGACAGGTTTAGAAAAATAATATAAAATAAATTTAAAAAATAAAGAGTAAAAGTGGTCAAAAAGAAAAATATAGCTGCGAGACAGAGAAGATGGCAAAATATGAATGATTAAGTTTCCTGAAAAAAGAACAGATTAGACAAAAGCCCCAATATTTTTATGACACAACAGAGAAAATACTTAATTGAAGAAATATCTCCTAAAGGCTTTCTAACACACACATAATCCCTTACAGAGGGGCCTCGGGGAACAGGCGGCTTCTGCTGTCGGCTGGGCAGACGGTGCCGGCAGGCAGTGAGGCAAAGCGAATACGCTATGTCTACCTTGGTTCAAGGGAAAGGGAGGTGACACAAAAATTTTTTATCATGCAAATTGGTGTTCAAGCGTAAAGGCAACCAAAAGCCATTTTTATACATGGTAGAACGCAGGAAATGTCACCCATGAGACTTTCTTGAAAAAAGACATGGTCATGAAATCCAGTTGACCAAGAAATGAAGCAAAATGCACTGAAAGGAGCAACTATGAAAACAATTTTTTTCACACTGACTTTATTTTAATGTAGAACTAAGGTTAAAGAACTGTGAGAATTTTGGTTACTATGCAAAGTGTAACTGCTATAAACCATGAAGATACATGTGACAATGAAACTAACAAAAGCTGGAAGTGGGAACATGGGAGATGGAAGGAAGAGTGTGTATTTCTGAGTGTGTATGTCTGAGTGTGTGTTTGCACGTGCTAATTTTTCTTTTCATTGTGGTAGAAGGATTCTATAAATATTAGTTATATTTATTAAATTGAGGAAAACACATTTAGATATATTATTACTAACTAGAAATGTAACATATGGGTGTTACTATTTTTATTGTCAAAAAACTTTGCAACTTATCAGAAAAAAATAACAAATACAAAAGAACATATACAAAAGCAAATAATAAAAAATTTAATGAGAACAAATATAAGAAATTAACATAAAATAACCTGATAGGACAAAAAAAATTGAGACATTTTAATTACAATGAGATATACCCATAAGTTATTTTAAAAGATCAAAATAGTGATTCAGAGAAAAACATGGAGTTATAAGCAGTTAAAACAAGTGCCTTTGAAAGATTGTAAATTACTGAATAAAGACATATTATTCAAAATAAACCAGGGATTAAGTTGCAAGCCCAAATTAAAATCAGAGGAAAAAGAACTAAATAAGACCAAAAAAAGGTACTTTCTGGAGATACAATGATGGAAAGGTCATTGCCATGGATTTTTATGTTCCTAATATCATAGCATTTACATTAAAAATGTTGAAAATGTCCAGATCATTACATAAACACAACAGTGATGAGGCTTCTTAATTAAACTCTCAGGCTAAGCAAGAGGCTTCTCTGCTATCAAATAGAAGGAAATAATAGATGAGATACTGCCTCAGGAGCAAAACCAATGAGGCAGTTGTTATTGCTTCGGTTCCAATGCAGGGCCGATAGCCATTCTTTACAAGTGCCCATGGAACGTTTACATATTTCAAATCGGAATTTGTCTTCTTTTAGAACGTCAATAATTGATAAGAAGTAGAAACTGAAAGGTCATATTTTCTGATCATAATGAATCCTAGTGGGTTTGCCAGGATGGGGACAAGACCGGAAATCCCACCAGTCCCACCCTCTTCATTAGTGGTCCCAGAACAAAGAGAAAAGCACGGCTGAAATCACTGAATGTCTAGAAAAGAACAGTAATGAAAATACCAGAGATCTGACCTCAGGAAATAGAGTCGTAGTTCCTCTTGGAGAACAATTCATAGCTATACATATATTGCTACGTATGAAAGTATGAAAATAAATGAATTAATTATCCAACTAAAAAGGTTAGAAAAGAAAATATAAAAAAGAGGAAGGGAAAAGGTGAGAATTAATAAGTAAAAAACAAAATTAATGATTTTGAAAGCAGAAATACAGTAGAGTTAATAAATAAGATGAAAGGTGGTTGTTTTGGAAAGAAAACCAGACCATTCATTGAATATTGACTTTAAAAGAAGTACATATGCTTGTGTGTGTGTTAAACGGAGGGGCAGGTGACTGAAAAAAAGCTAATATTGATACCCAAACCAGACAGGTCAAAATAAGAAGATGCAGATATATCCCATATCTGAATATTGACATAAAAACTCTAAATTCCTAGAAAACAGAATCCCTTTTTACATGAACTAATATATAACAAATTATAACCAGGTAGAAATTTTTCCCTAGGAAAGAAACAACCATTTAAGATCAAGTATTGAATTACTATTATTCAATATCTTAATAAATCAAAGGAAAAGAGACTCAGCATGTGTTTATCTCAGTAAATACTGAAACAGATAAATGTTTAAATTTATCTATGCCTGATCTTTTGGTGCTTAATAAAATATGAAATAGATGGATACTTCCTTAACCCTACGTCAAGCAAAAGCTTGTTAATTTTGTAACTATAGAAGCATTTCCGTTAAAATCAAGAACAAAGCACGAAAAAATTGTGTTACTATTTAACATTTTTCTGGAAGTATTAGCCATTAAGACATACAAAAAAGGAAAGATAGAAAATTATCAATGCATAAAATAATATATGTCATTAAAAACTCAGGTCAATGACTTAAATTATTAGAAGATAATTTATAATGGGCTAAAATTATTAATAAAATTCAATAAGATGTAATAGTTAAATTAAATGTCATATAAAAACACACTTCACTTATAAAAGTAATAATAAAAACTAATTTTGTAGGTAGCTTAGCAAGTTATGTGTAAGACCTATATAAAAAACAAAAAACAAAGAAACTTAAAACTCTACTAATAACCATGAAACAAGGCTTCAGTAAAGAAGTAGACGTAACTTATGCTTATAGAAGAAGGTGTAAATGGCTTAAAAATTAATTGTATTAATTTAAATATTCAGTGTAATCCTAACTAATACATTAATATAACATTTCACTTTGGAACTTGAATATATAACTCCAAAATTCACCTGGAAGATAAGTATGAGGAAATGACCAGGACCATTTTGAACAAGAAGAGAAACGAGAGGGTCTAGCGCTGTCAGATTGTAAGATGCATTACAGGGACATGCCATATTCTGCCAGATATAATGTGCACCCACGTTTTAGCACTAATTCCCATGTGTAATACGCATCCTTATTTCTCCCTCAAAAATTTGGGCAAAAAACTGCCCGTTATCCATGGCAAAATATGGTAGTAATAAAACTATGTGTTACTGTAGCAAGAATAAGCGAACAAATTAGTGGCACATAATGAACATTCTCTAAATGGGCCCAAATGAACATTTAAAAAATGGTTCGCCGTAGAGTTTCAAATATGAGGAGGAAAGACGGTTTATTGAACAGATTTTTTCTTTTGGACAACAAACTAGACATTTGGTGTGAGTAGAGGAGTGAAAACTAAATTCTTGTCTTATTTTTCACACCAAAATTAATTCTAGATGTAGCAAAGGTTTAAGATGAAGTGTGCAACTGTAAATGAAAAGAAAAAATATCATTAAAAGAAATTTTGAGGTGGGAACGCCTTACTGTTTTTAACCTAAAACCAAAAAATAACAAAAATACAGATTATTAGGTGCACTTACATAAATACTGCTGTGCAATGTTTAAAATTATAGTCAAAATAAAAGGGTAAAACATAAAAATTTTATATGCAACACAGAGGGGAAATGGTTAATTTTCTTAATGTATAAGGAACTCTTGTCAGTCACGAAGAAAAAAATAGCTATTGTCTAATGGGAAACTGGAGAGGATATAAAAGGACAGTTCATAGAAAAATTGGCTCATGCAAAGATACACAAAAATAGCTAGTGAACATATATAAGAGAAAGATTTCCAAAATTTCTCATAATTAAAGGAAAGCAAATTAAAGTAACAATTAGATAACTTTATTTATCATTTTGCCAAAGATCAAAAAGCGTTAACAAGTATATAGGGAAACAGACATCCTCATGTACTGCTGATGAATGCACGTACTGAAAGTCAACCTGGCTGGTCCTGGCAGAATACTCCGTCGGTCAGAGCGTTGCGCCCTATACGTGAAGTTTGTGGTTCCATCCTCAGTTAGGTCACATACAAGAAACAACCAATGAATGCACAAATAAGTGGATCGACAAATTGATCTCTCCCAATCCCCCCGCCCCAAACCAATTTTTAAAAAAGTCAATTCGGCTATCTCAATTAAAGTTAAACATGGACAGATTCTTTTACACATCAACTTCTAAGAATTTATCTTATAGGTAATGTTGGTCACAGATACGTAAGGATTTTCTTTGAATGTTCATAAAAGACTAATCAAATTAATTAAGGTATATCCATACAATGAGATATTTTATAACCATTGAAAAGATTAAGAATTTTCTTATGTGCAATTATAGAAGAATCTTTAATCCACATTTAGGGAAGAAAAACCATAGTTTTTCCAAGGTACAAAACAATACATAGTATGATATGTCCCGCTTTTAACAAATTAAATAAAGGATACATACTTATCTTGCTTGTGCTTTCAACATTTCTGGAAAGTTTCACACAACCACACACATGCACAAACAGTTGACAGCATTATTTGGGTGTGGCTATGAGGCTGATGTTTCAAGGAGACTTGTTTTTTTATTATTTTATCATTTAAAGTATTTAAATTTTTACCACGTGTATGCATTTATTTTATAATAAAAGTTTTAAAAGAAACAAAACAGCCTTTTATTTCTATGAACAGTGAGAGTGAGATGACATTACTATTTGTAAAGAGTGTTTTATAGGCTCTGTGAATCAATTTACAAATATATAAAATATGTCTTATCTTGACTAAAAGGAACTAATAGATGAAGTACAACACATCGCATGGTGGTTACAAGATCGCTCCATGGAGGCAGCCAAGCAGCAGCTGGAGTCCTTGCCCCGTTGCTAAAATGCACATGCTCTGTATTCGTCCACTCAACAGAGTAACTGGTTCCAGGCAGCGTGCGTACTTTCCACGAACCTTGATTTCACATTAGAGTGGGGATGATAATAATAATACTAATAGCGATAATTACATTAACACCTACCTCATGAAACTATTATAAGATTAAATAAGCAAATGACCATAAAGCTTTTAGCACAGTTTCTTTTTTTTTTCTTTTAAGAAACAATTTATTATAATAAAACGTTACAAAGGTTTCTTGGCAAACAGCTAGGAAAAACACTGAATTACAATTCAAATGAGGGAAACAGTCTCTTGTATCACTGAAACCACTGAAAGTTTATGCAAAAGGATTCCGTAGCATCAGTGTCATTCATGAGTGTTCCTTGTCCTGCAAGGCTGAAGGAGGGAAATAACACCAACCCAATGCTAGTTTTACCCCATGCGAGGGAAGCTGCAGACAAGATGGGGTCCTAAGAGGAGCAATTCAATGGTTCCTAAATTTACTGAGGGCATGCCAATGCTGGCAGTTTGGTCACTGCCAAAATCATTGCCAGACCTGCTCAGCCGGTCGCTAGCCCAGAGGTCACAGAGCAAGCACAGGGAATGTGCTCAGTGTTGGAACTGGTCATTATCAGATGCTCTTAGCAAGACGGTTTTGTGCCTAGACCCACACCTTGGCCATTGCGGAGCATCATCCTGAACTTCAGCGTCATTCCTGGAGACGAGGCGGGACGGGCTCGTGGCAGGTGCCCTCAGCAGCAGCATGTGGGGCACCTGCCTCTTCCCTTCCCTATCTTTAGGGCAGCTGTGCAGTTCGATGTGTCCCACATTCCACAGGTTCCCCTGTTCACAACATATTGCTAGTGTGGCTTGTTCGGCTATGAAGACTAACAAAATGCACAACTTTAGGATGACCTTTCTTCTGAGATACTACGTACTTCCCAAGGTTTGCAAAGTTGGTCTGAAGCTTCTCCAGGTGTGTGATGAGGACTGTGGAGGAGCGAGAGGGGCTGGTCACAGGCACCCAGCTAGGATCTGGTACACGTGAACCTGAGGCCCCAGCGGACTTCTCGCACAGGCCTCCCTCCAGAGGGAAGCAAGTTCGCTTGATGAGATTCCTCATGACGCTGAGGGAGGGCCGTCTCTACCCTGATCCAAAATGATTCCAGTGGCTGAAATAGTGGAAGAGCTGATACAACTTCTGGTGCCTCTCAAATCCGGGGGCCTTGGGGACCTTGATGCGGTAGGCAGCGTAGAAGGAGCTGCTAAAGTCCCCAAGCATCCCGGCTATTGCCAGCTCATATTCTGAGTGGCCACAGAAAGAAGCCAGGTCAAAAGCCAAGGGCCCAGAGGAATCTTCTGCTGCGTTCCCTCCCCAGAGGTCTCCACGGAGCAGGGCTGGGGCGATGCCCAGATCCAGGAACAGGTCAGGGGTCTTCAACTGCAGGGCTTGAGGGCCCCTCTGTCCCCAGACTCCTTCTCCACCACATCCATCTGGGGCTGAATACGCTGCTGGGCATAGAATGCGACCCAGTCCTTCTGCCAGCCGTTCACCTGGGGGAGATATCTGCAGCCCGTCACCACGCGGAACCCAAACTGGCCCACAAAGGGTCAGTCTACCTGTCTACCTCCTCTGCCCACGGTGCCGACCTCCTTCTGCAGCATCTCTCCGAGCTTCTTGTTCTCCAGGTGCAGATCTGCTAGCTGGGCTCCAAGCTTTGCAGCGTGACTGCTCAGATGCTCCATGTCCAGATGCTCCACCTCCCAGGGCATCAAGAACCTTGAGAGGTTTAGGTGCTTTCACCATGTTTGTTTTCAGGATGGTGGTTAAACTTGCCATCTCACCTGCAAAGAGTCTTAGCCTCCGACTTGGTGTTCACTTTCACAAACACTTGTCCTTTGTCTGTGTCATAACCCTGGCCTTGGCTAATGTACCCCCTGTCCCCTGCCCCCCACACCCATGGGCTGTGGGCTGTGGCCTTGATGGAGCTGCAGCCCAACTCCCACCTCAGCAGCTCCTCCATGCACCCAGCGCCGCGACGGCAGATCCGCCTCAAGAGGCACGGAGACTCCTTAGCACAGTTTCTGACTCAGAAATTACTTATAACATGTTAACTATAATCGAGAAGAACAGGGAAAAATAGGACAGCCATCCTCTCACCCCAGGACTACACATGAAGACATCGCAGAGTGAGACACGCACAGTAAGAGAGAGAGAGAGCGAGCCATGCAAAGATGCAGATATATCTATTTTTTCTAAACGCAAAGTGGGTTTCACGTCATTGGGAAACCTACTGTCACGCCTTACCTTACATTGCCGATATCTATCTTCCGTATTGATAAGTCCAATTCTATCCCACTGCCAAGCCTTAGTTCGAGCTAATGTATTATCTGCCTGAATCTCTGCAACAACCCCCCAGCCTAGCTCCCTGCCTCCATTCTTTCCCACATTCATGCGTCTTGAGCTTGCAAAATTTTCTAAGTACTCCCACTGCCCCACTGCCCACGGGGTTCGACACCATCGTATTGGATACTAGGCTTTGCATGGTCAAATAAGCATGGATTTGGCTCTCATCACAGGTCCCATGCACTTTATGCTCCCGTCATGCCTCACCCAGGAGAGAGAAGGGCTCTAGCACACATCTTCCCAGGAGACAATGGGGCAGAACACACGTGGAGCGCGCATAAACTTTGGGTCCAGACTGACCTGCATTCTTTTCTTTCAATTCGATAAATTTAACATGTAACATTTTCTAAATGTGAGATGTGCAGTATGTTCCTTTCCTATATTTGTATGTTATGATTTCCACTGAAGCACTATTTATCACGTTACGTAATTTAGCTCTGTTATCGTCCATGTGCATTGTACTGTGTGTAAGATTTCTATGGTTTATTTACTACTTGTTACAAGTTTGTACTTTCGACATTGCCAGCCTCAGGCTTTCAGCTCCCCATCCTCTAGTAGCCACTGTTATTCTCTGGTTTTTCACAGGTTTAACTTTCAGATTCCACCTGTCAGTGCTGTCTGACTTATCTCACTTAGCATAATGTGCTCAAGGTCCATCATGTTGTTGAAAATAGCAGAATATATGCCCTTCTCATGGCTGAAGAGCACTATTCCATTCTGTGTAAGTATCCCATCCTTTTAAACCCACTCATCTTTGGTGGGTCTTTGGGTTGTTTCCACATCTTGGCTATGGTAAATGATGCTGCAGTAAACATGGGTGCACATAAATCTTCCTGAAATCATGTTCTCATTTCCTTTGGGTATCTCCCCAGAAGTGGAATCGCTGAATCAGATGGTAGATCTAGTTTTAGACTTTTGCGGAGCCTACCCACTGTTTCTCACAGACCGACCCAGATTCTCACCTTTGTGCCGGCATCTCCTGTAGTCTGACCATAGGCTATTTGGTTGGACTTATTCGCTAGTCACATCTGCTTTTAAGGAGACAGACTTTTGTTGTTTCAGCATCAAAATCCTTATTGAGTTTATAAGCCCAAACACAGCAATAATTAACAAAAGTACGGTGTTCCCCCACATAGTAAAACCGACTACGTGTTTTTCCCCTCAGAAGAGCCGCAGTCTGCCTCACATCTGGGTTTTCCTTTTATCTCCTCTATGTGCACCTTAGTTCCCTCCTTAGCTGACCTGGATTATTCCACCAGCCTTCTCACTGATCTCCAAATCTCCAACTGATCCCCACTCCTATACTTTCTTTCAGATTCTTTTTTATTTGAAGCATTTTTCTGACCATGTTGCTCTGCTGTTCAAAAGTCTTCAATGAACTCTTATCACCCGCAGACTAAGCTCCCACCTCTTGCCAATAGACTCTTCCAACCCTGTGGCCCCCCCATTCCCCTCCCTTCACGTGGGCTCCAGCATTCTCAAGCCCTCCTCATCCCCGTGCCTCTGCTCAAGTTGCTGCCTGTCCTCACTCTAACCACCGCCTGCCAGGACATCGCTCCTCATTCATGCTCAACTTGCCAACGTTTTCATGCAGCTTTCTCTGCTGCAACTGGTTTCCGCACAAGTATAGAACTTTGTTTGAGTGTTTCCCACATGTCTATTTCATGTTCTGCCTTTTTGAATATCTTTCCTTCAGTAGGTTGGGAGCTCCTTGTGAAAAGTGGTATAACATTCACGCCTGGAATTTCGTCACCTGGAAGTGCAGTTGGATCACAATGGTCGTTTAAAAGGATTCCCACTAAAGAGCCTCCGTGGATAAATGGCCCACAAACATGATTTCAATTCTAGGTCATTACCAACATTGTGTAGTTGAAATATAGTTTAATAATGAATTTGGGGCACTGCACAAGACAGGTTATAGCTATTATTACATTTTAACCTAACAACCCAGCTAGGCCCTTTGCATGATCCCTCCTTTACAGGTGAGAAAACTGAGAAGATAAAACACAGCCTGCCTGCCAAATATACGCTATAACAAAATAATATAACAGATGGAAATAAAATACCTTTTTATGCCATAGCCACGAGGCACCAGTTACTCTTTCTGGCCTCTTACATCTGTTTGTTCTTCTTATTATGCTTCTTTCAGGACATGAGATTTCAGAGATTAAATGATTTTCTCAAGGCCATTTACTACAGGAAGAAACAAAAATGAACACTCATCAAACTTCTAAGCCATTGAGTTGACTGTCAGGCTGCCTGGAAAGACGTGCCATAAACTATTTCGTCCCACTGAATGAGATGAGATGTGATCATTAATTTGTTAGGATCGTTCATGAGGTTCACGTGGGAGCAAGTGAAGAGACAAAGTATGTAAGAACCAAACTGCCAGGGGCCCCCTGTGAAGATGGTACCCGACATGGTTTAGCAGGGACACCCATAACCAGAAGAAAGGGCCATTGAAAAACTGTTTCAATAGTGACAACCCAAGGAGATGGTGGCAAAGGCAACAATGATAGAGGAGGAATGACTGAGTCCAGAGATACTTAGCAGCTTGTCTGTCTAACAGGTTTGGCTATCACCTCTTGCGTAAACTTCATGTCACGATGTGAAGCTCGTTGCAGCCTCCAGTGTAACTGTTCAAACCAAAGTGAAATTTGTGGTTACTCTTGCCCATAGGCCTAAAGTTAATTCTGTCACCATTAGTGGGGATACTAGGCCCTCTAACCAGGGAAATGATCCTTTTTTTTCACCACATTATGACATCACTCCAAGAGGCACTGAGGTACGGTGCTCATGTGGGTACACGAGTCAGCCTTCCGTTTGCGAAGGGATCGATAGCTGTTCTCCTAGCAATGACTACAGAGCACCTTTTAAAACTAATAATTGTGGAAGGGCTGAATCCTTCATCATAAAACCTTTAAAACCTTTATAAAATCCCCCTGTAAAGCCATTTTCCTGGGGAGACCTATAATTATTGAAAGGCAAGATGAGAGCCATCAGCCCACTTCACATAAACATGGACGGTATGAGCCTCAGCGAGGAAAGCTGAGGGTAGGGAAATAAAACCTAGATGAGAAAATAAACCAGGATCAATTTTTCTTCCCAATGTATTTTATTGTATACAAACGATAAAGCATAAACAGCCTCTGATTTCCCACCAGACTTGGACGATTTTTTTTTTTCCCCTAAAAAGACTGTGGCTGACACTGAATCTCAAATCCTATCATTGATGTATATATGGGTACATTCACCCTCCATGCATTCTGCAGCGGTTAAGCCTATTCTCATGTGACTGCTTCTTATTTTTCTTGAATTTGAAATTCAGGCATTTAGTTAGCATTCAGAATCATATTTTTCTCTTTGATCTCTTAAAAATCACAGTGGTGGGGGTAATTATACCCCTGCAACCTCTGCTCAACAAACTTTGTTCAAAAAGCAAAGAGACGAGGCTTTGTTCAAAAAGCAAAGAGACTCTGGTCCAACTCAGGTTCACCCCAACCGCCCTTCTAGCCAATGCCTCTGCTTTCAGCAAGCTTTTCCAAGGTTGTACTTCCAACGAAGTCTCACGAGACTTGGGCGAGCCTTGCTAATTTATACCCCAGGGGCAGAAGAAGAAACAAGCGTCCAGAAAACCAATGGCCTTGGCAATCCATTTCATCACCTGGGTCTCGGTTTCTTTATCTCTAAACTGAAGGAGTTGGACCAGAGCTTGGACAAAATAACTTTAATGTCCTGTTCTAATCGTGTTCGATCAATAGTGACTAAAAGTGTTGCCTAGATTCTGAGGTGGACTCCAGGTTCAGGAAGAAAGGGTATTATGATTAGTTAGTGATGTCTACCAAGATTGCAGGATGTGGTAACATCAGCATGAGTGACAATATTTTGAAATTCCTAGGATAGGGTACTATTAGTTCTTATATGATTTCTATTTCCTGTTCGAAAAGAAGAAAAGGACTGTATCTTGGACTGAACATGAGGGTTTTGAGTTGTGGGAAGGTGAACTCCATATTCTAGAAGATGACTAAAAGGGGGTTAAAAATAGAAGATAATCCAGATGCAAATTATTGATCATGAGCCCAGAGAAGCTGGGAAATAAAAGTAGGGGTTAATATTATATGCAGGCATATAAGTGGGCTGAACATTGCAATCATGGGCTGTAGTTGCTTTCTCCCTGGTGTGATACTTGAAGGACAGCAGCGTATAAAGGACAAGGAAAAAAAAAGACTCCTGGTGGCTTTGAATCAAGAATTCTATAATTTTACCACTTGAGCAAATAGGAGATATTTCATGACATTCAGAAGATACTCCATCAATAAATATTAAATTAAACCAGGAGCGATTCCTCTCACCCCCACCCCCACCCTCCTTCAGGACATACAGAAATATTTGGAGGCATGTTTGATTGATGTGTCTGGGCAGGGGGAGTGCTCTTGAGGAAGCTGGGGCTGGGAACACCCATAACCATGCTACAGTGCACGGGATAGTCCCACATAACAAAGACCTGTCCAGCCCAAATATCAGCAGTGTCAAGGTTGAGAAATCCTGTATTAAAGGACCGCATAAAAGAGAAAATGGCTGAAGGTCCTATCCTACATGTGCTCTGTCGTGCAAGACTTTAGTGTTTACCAACATGAACGAGCATGATCTCCTCTCCTGCTTTAACCTGCATCTAGGTCGTGTTTCCTCGCAACCCTTTCAGTTCAGCTCTGCCCGTATGGCTAACTCTGGTTCAATGGGAAGTAAATAGAACTGGCTTGTAACTCTTCTCAGGTGAGCCATTGACAAACCGCCCCGTCTCTCTTTTTCCCTCTTGCAGTAGCTGAATGGAGAGCTCCGCCATGACCTGGAGGCGGGAGAAGGCACAACATGAGGGAAACAGTGCAAACCCAGGTCCCCGAAGGACTGTGCATAGCAGGGCATGCCCTCGACTCCTGATTTTCCACATTGGATCGTATTGCAAAGGAAAGTTAACTTTAAACTTTTATTTCATTAAGCTGTTGAAAGTTGAGGGTTATAGGTTGCAGGAATTAAACTACTTTGAGTAATACCTCTAAAATCTGACCAATTAGGCTCGTGCTATTCCCTACCATGAAAAGCAGATCAATGTTTGCCAGCCTCCACCCCTCACCCCCTCTGCCTCTCTGTCTGCCCACTGTCTTGTACATGGACGTATGTTTTAGTAACTTCTCTTTTATGGCCTCCATTCCAAGTTTAAGCTTCCTTATTCTTAGGAACTCATTTTTCTTCTATTTTTCCATGTCCAAAGCTATTGACAGTCTACATTATTAGCTACAATACCACAGAAGCAGAAGCAAGGGGATAAATGTCTCTCTTTTATATATCAGAGTTTATGGGATCTGTGAAGCATCACAACTCCATTGCCAATTGCAGAATCCTTAAATTATTTTAAAGTCAGAAGAAAAAATACATACGAAACACTATGCTAGGCTCCATGGGTCATAAAAAATTGTAATATATGATGCTTGTCTTCCAAGAAGTTATATTCTGGTAAAAGAAATGAAATAATAAAGAGAAATGCATTATAAAAATAAATTCCCCTAGAAGGTGAAGAGAAAATATCACACATAGTTAGAGATGTCAGAAAAGTCGAAGCGATGTTCTTTCAGGTGGGCTTCAGGAATTTTTGACAGAAGGTGTGAGGCCATGAACATGCCAGTCACACTAAGGGGGAGCAGGACGTCCAACTGGCTAGCACTTTCTAGAATAGCACCATCCAATAGAAATATAGTGAGCCACAAATGAAAGCCAACTGCAATTATTTTCCAAGTATCCACATTAGAAAAGTAAAAAGAAACCCATGAAATTAATTTGAATAATATATTTTAACTCAATATATCCAAAATACGATAATTTCAACACCTAATAAATATAAAATATATGCATAAGGCGTCCACATTTTAAAACTCAAAATCTTAAACTCTGCAGTGAAGTCTACATTTAGAGTACACCTCAGTTTGGATTAGTTTCAGTTCAAGTGCTCCCTGGTTCCACGTGCCCAGTGGTTATTATATTGGACAGTGTAGAACTAGAGACGATGTAGCTTAAGGGGTCTGGATTTTGATCTTAGCATCACCCACACTGCCCAGGGTACAATGATTTGCACTACGGTGCTCAGCCAAGCCCACTGGGAAGAATTATTTCAAGAAATGCATCCATGGAAGACACAGGTTTATGAAGCTTCGAAGACAGACCTTTCTGCTGTGATGCAGAAGAAGCTGATGTACTGTGGAAGAAAGTCTTAATTGGCCACCCTGTCGCCTTTGCTAAATGCCAGTTCCTGATATTCAATGTTGACATTTTAATGCCTCTTTTTCTGCCTCCTTAACTACAGGACACACGTTGCGGCAAAGTCACCAACATCACCCTGGGACAGAGGTCTTCCCGTCCTCAGGCTCTTGTCAGCCACATCAGCAACTCCAGGTCATCTGGGTCTTCTAGAGCAAATCCAGTTGCCCTAAGGGCTGCCTGGGACAACTTTAGAACTTTTGGAAACTTGAGATTATTTTTTATTGCCACCATTGTGTGTATTTTCTGATTTTCATGTTGACTTCTGCCTCATTTCTCTCCTTTGGACCCCAGTGCTTGTACAATCACCCTTGTCTTCTCAGATTCTCTGCAACTCCTTTGGTTCAGGTGTGCGCTGCTCACCTGATTCCAATAACCTTCGAAATGACCTCCTGACTTAAGTCCCAGCCACCACCATCCATTCTCCCCACGGGTGCTAGAACGGTATTTCCAGAGATAAATTGGAGTGTGATTTTTTTCTCTCCAAAAGATCACCACTGTTTCTACAGAGGTCTCGGGTTGGTTGCCAGAGGGCTGCTTTTGACTCTCAATGAGGTTTTGTTTTATTTTGCTGGGAACAATGTTTAATCATCATCATCATCATCATACTTTGAGGTTCCCTATTAACTTCGCCTCAAAATCGCAACTATATGGAATCTCGTGCTTAATGTGCTCGGCCCCCTTTACATGAGGTTAAAACCTCTGGTCTATGGAACTAAGTCCAAACTTCTGACATGCACAGCTCTCAGTGCACTGGTCTCAGATTACTTTTTAAAGACTCATATCACACGCTATTTCTTGGGCGATATGCTTCCCATACTTGCTGCTCCTAAACTGGAAGGAGTAAGAGCTGAAAAAGTTTCAGGGGCTGCCGTACCTCAAATGTGAGGTTCATAGAAACTCCCAACACTACCCAATGGAAAAGTGGCTTTTTATGGAATAGAAATTAGGGCTATGACTGTGATCACAGGCTTGTGGAGCTGGTACACATCAGAATGGGATTTGAACTCTGAACTCTACCAAATTCTAGAGCTCAGCTTTGAACTGTGTTTTGGCATCTCTGTGGTGTTACTCCTTAGAGATATCATCGCCCCAGCCTGCAGGTAGCAATGCCTTTCTCACCTGCCCTGTCCCAACACAGACTACCTGTGACCTGTCTCATTGCTGAAGTCTCCTCTGACATGTCCTGATAGATCATGCCTACCCTTCAGTCCTATGAAGGGATGTGGCAAATCCTTCAGCAATACTATTTTCTTTCTTTCTTTCATTCTTTTTTTACATTGGTAGCTGTTTATAAGTATTCCTCCTTCTGGCTCTTGGTGAGTCACTCTATTTCTTTATGTCTCAATTTCCTTTTCTTAAAATGGAGATGCTAATAGTACTTACAGTGTTATTGTGACAAAGAAATGCCAAGGGATAGTACATGGAGCATCCTTAGAACTGGGCCTGACCACAGGAAATGATCAGCACTGGTTAGCAGGTTAGCTATTATTATTCTCACCATTTTTAGCATTCTGCTGAGGACCAAGGAATTTGCATTAGACATTTCTATACCCCCAGTTCCTAGTCACACATCTTTTACCCAGTAAGTGTCTCTAAGTGTCTGGCGAGCTGAAAATGGTACTGCTGTTTCTTTCTTCTCTCCTGGACTTGCGCACGGCGGAGCTTCCCATACCTAGAAGTGTTCTGCAGCTTTGACTTCACGAGCCTCGTGAATTCTTGTTTTAAAATATCTCTGTCTACTCAGCATGAATCTGTTCATTTCTCAGTTTATACTTTTCTTTCTTTTTTTTTTTTCCACTCCCTCTGCTATGCTTCTGTTCTAAGGGCTGAAAACAAATGAAGGAATAGGAAAGTTTAGTTTCCATTTATAAGTAGCTTACGTTCTAGTGGGTGAGAAAACTATATACAAGGCTACAAGTAAACATACATACCCTGAAAAAAATCAGATAGTGTAAGATGAATGAGAATATTGATTAATTAAGGGAAATGGTTATTTTAATAAGGTGGAAGGCTTCTCTGATGAGACGTGGATGTTGAAAGAAATCAATCAAAGAGTCAGGCAAGAGTGTTTCCAGGTAATTGGACAGTGTGTAAAAGGTCCTGAATTTGGAATTGGTTAGGAGTTTACAGAGGATAGCAAGAAAAGGCTGCTGTAGAGAGTAAGAAAAGGAAGCCCATGAGTGTGGGCATGCCAGTTCATTCATGGTTATTTTATACATTAAAGTGTGGAATTTTTAAAAAGACACTAGGGTTTCCACTGGACACGTTAATACAGAAACTGACATGATTCCGTTTACATTGTGAAAGGATCACTGTTGCTTAAATGCAGTGAAGAGAGGTGGGGAGGATGAGAGAGGAAGTTGGAAGAATGGTTAGAGGCCAATGACGGAGTGCAGGTGTCAGTGATTGTCTGCGTTGGGGCGGTTCTGGGCATGGTGAGATGCATTTGCATTGAAGGTATAAAAAATATTGTGGAACTCTTCGAATATTCATAAAAGTGGAAAGACTAGAAAAATACACTTGGATGTAGCCATTACCCACGTAATCAATATTTCATGGTTTTCTCTTTTCTTTTTCCTCCTGCATCCTTCTTCCTTTTCTTTTCCTTTCCTTTCTCCCCTCTTCCCTTCTGCCCTGCCAATACAAAGGAGGCCCTAGGCAAAATGTAAATTAAGGGGAGTGGATGGGTTTCAACAACGCTTTACAAAAACAGGGGGTAGCTGGATTCAATACATGGGCCATAGTTTGTTAACCCCTGGTTTAAAATCCTATGATGTAAATACCACCCAACATTTCATAGTTACCAGAAATAAATTCAGAAAGCATCTTTAACAGATCAGAACTGTCTCTTTCTCTTCTCCCTCCCTCTCCTATTTGTTGTTTTGTTCCTATATTACTGTTATCACACATAGAATTTTGAGTTTCTTATTGTTATCTAATACCTGTGTTTAATATTTCCCCATTGTATTAAAAATGTTTGTGTTTTTCAGGTTGTTTATAATTTATTATTGTGTTTATTTTTAAATTTAATTTATTGGGGTGACATCAGTTAATCAAATTATATAGATGATGTGTTTAAGCTTTTTTTCCCCCCAAATTAGAATCCAAATAAAATGTACACATTGAGGTCAATCTGTCTCTTAAGTGTACTTTAATCTATAACTATTTCTCTCCCTCTTTGTATAGCTAATTAAAATGTCTTCATTTGAGGTATAATTTCCACAAATCCCAAGACACAGCTCTATAAATTTTAAATACCCATATAAGAACCTTGCCAATTATGAGCCCGAGAATTTCGAGGGACCTGCCTCTTCCTGGTCAATACCCTCTGTAAATGAACCACCATTCTATTCTTTGTACTGTAGATTGGTTTTGCCTGCTTTCGAATTACTTAGAAAAAAAACAAAACCTCTTGCATGTCTTACAAAATTAACATTATTTTTATTTTTGAAAGGCCGGATCTTTGTCATGTAGAATTTCCCACACTCTGTATTTATCTGATTGCGTATTCACAGTGTCATCAATATGTTCCTCTATCCCCTGTGTTTCCTAATATCTGAACATTGTATCTGGAGGATTGATTACATGCAGGTTCGCAGATGGTGACTGGGACTTCCTGTTGCATCTCAGGGGACACATGGTCTGGTCGTCACTCATTAAGTGGTGTTAAGATTGAGCAGAGCTTTCTGGTGCTATTTTTGTGACTCATCCTTTATTTAGATCCCCATCAGTTTCTTACCTAGTAGTTTTAACAGCCGCACAGGTGTGGTGCCTTGATTGGCATGGTCTCAGAGGAGGAGATATTTTGGAGAGCGGGTGGGCTGGCTGTTAGACAGATGCTAGAATCCATCAGTAGATGAATGGAGAAAAAGCTATGGACATTTACACAATGGAATGCTACTTGGCTGTAAAAAAAGAAGGCGATTTTACCATTTGCAACAGCATGGATGGACCTGGAGCACATGCTCAGTGTTTTGTCTTTTAGACGCAATGGTGAGCAGCTTGTGTACTGAGACAGTACTCACACCACTAATACGTCTGTTACTATTTGAACTGTAGTGCCAGCGAAAAGATTGGTGCTCCATAAATGGAATGGATCGGTTCACTTTTAATCTAGAGGCAGCTTCTGTGCAGAGGAGGAACCATTAAATTGACTGGAGAAGGTTCTAGTCCTGCTTCAATAACCAGCTAGATATGGGGAGGGGGTCACAGGACAGCCACTTAGACTCTTCATGCTTCGACTTCTGATCTATAAAAGTGAAGTGATAGTCTCTGTCCCCATAACTCTCAGGAGTACAGTGGTTCCAACAGGAAAATGCAAACCATAAATTGCAGTGCAGATGCAAGGTTTTATTGCCCTCGTGATATTCTAGCCCTTTCTGCTTCTTACTACTCATTAACACATTCTCATTTAAATGAACACTCAATATTCACCAAATGATTTTTCCTAAATCAATAATATAAACAAAGAAAACAAGATGATCTAGTAAAAGAGGCTCAGGAAATTGACTCTCAGGATGAGTGTACAGTATTCTTAGAAAGGTAAGCTGATATAATATGCCACTAACCCTCTAAGTCAGTGAAGAATTTACCAGAAAGCTTGCAAGGAAATGCATTTTCTACAATTCACTCCAGCACAGCAATTCTCTGGAGATAACACCATTCATACGCCCTTTCAAATTAAAAAACATATGCTTTTTCCTCTCTTAAAAAAAAGCAAGGGAACATGGCCCATTTTCTTTCCTTCACAAAAACAAAAGCTTTTAAAATGATAAAAAAAACTGCCTCTGCTTGAGAAAACAGCCATCTGTATCTGATTTACTTAAGTGTTAATCTTGTATCTTTTTATATTATTATTATTATTGGTTGGAGAAAAATGCATAAATTCAAAGAGAGTCCTTTGGAAAGGCCATACAATTTCGACTTCAATTATCCCTGAAACTCGGCCTCACCTTCAGGTTGACCCTAAAAGGGAATCTTAGTCCTTAGTAGAAGGATTTGAAATGAAGCTTGAAGAAATATTTATAATTATTTATGAATAATATTTTGCCTTTCCCCTCCCCCACTTTTATGATGTTGGTGGAGAAGAGATATTAAGAAACTTTAGAATGAAAAATAGCTATTGCTTTTGGCATTTATATGACCCTCTATTATTGTCATCATTTTTATTAGTTATTTCTCATGTCGGCTGGGGAAGAGAGATTGGATAAGTTTAGTATTCAGAGTGGCCGAGCTCCCCATATGCTGTTAACTCTCACGCAATGGTCACAAACACCAAATGGCATGCCGTATGAAACAGGCGCAGGGCGGGTTGCCCAAACATGCAATTAAGATAACTGAAGACGGCATCACCTATACAAATGCTATGGCAGCTTCAGGATTAATCTCACGGAGATGATTCCTTTGAGTTTAGGACAAAGAAAGAGAAGAGAGGGTTTGTTGATAATGCTTTTACAAGGGATGTGCTGATATTACCAGCTGAAGTCTGAAAATAACATCGCTATGCAAAAGGGGGCTGGACCAGTTTCGATTATACAGCTGACCTTGAATAACAAGGGTCTGAAGTGCACAGGTCTGCTAGGTATAAGCACATTTTTTCCTAGAATACCGTAAATGTATTTTTTTTCTTATAATTTTCTTAGGGTAATACTGGGGAAGAAAGTAGGATTGCCAAACCAGGACCACCAGGCACACAGTTATCAGGCAGCACCCTAAGCAGAAAGAGTAGGAGGGGCAAAGGTCATGTGGCACAGTCCCTATGTGAAGGGGGCAGGGCTTGCAGGGCTGGGACCTGGAAGGTCTGCAGAAGGGCAGTGAGGTCAGAGCTGGGACCAGGTCACAGGAGGATGGGGATGTTCTGCCAGGGGCTTTGTGACAATGAGATGAGAAGCCATCGCTTGGTTTCTTTTTATTCTAGTTCTTTATTGGTTTGTTTGTTCATTTTTGGTAGCAGAGGCGTGAAACGTTAAGTGGTCTAGGAAAGGAAATTAATCCAGTTAAGTAAAATGGATTGGGAAGGAAAGAGAAGTAGCAGGAAGACCAGTGGGAGAATTTTTCAAAATATGACCTGAACCAGTGCAATTGGAGGTGGGGGGAAGGAAGGCAAAGGAGAAACAGAGGGGATGGAGGTAGGTTTCCGTATGCAGCGCCCATGTGCGTGAAGGACCTGTACAGGTGGTCCGTGTTATCTGTCATAATTTCCTCTGCTGGGCTGCCCTTTGCGATTTGGAGATGACCCCTCTGATGGTGATTACTGTGTTGTGTGGCTGAAGAAAGTGACCTGGGGAGCAGGGTTTATCACATGAGTCAGAAGTCAGCCCTGTGAAGACGAGTTTGTAAGGCAGATTCAGGCTTTCATTCAATCACCTCCCTTTCCTTTCCGAGCAACCCCCAACCAACCTCCTCTTGCTTTCTGTGTTTGGTGGTCCTGTTCTCATAAATGATAGAATCCTAGAGGGTTAGAGCTCCCAGGGATGGGCTCATAAAAGGTGAGTGCCATAGACACTGGCAAACATTGGACTAAAAATTAGTGCTTATAGTAGCAGAGGTTTGGGTTCAAATAGTGTTTCTATGTCATGCATGCTGCATGAATGCAATAATTCTGACCTTAGGCAAGAATAAAACCTACCTTGGCTTCAGTTTTCCTCCCTTGTAAAACAGATATACAAATTCAGAAACTACATGCATTATTGTGGATTAAATAAGATAGTGGATTAAACATTCAGCATGAGGCTGGTTTGTGGAATGGAAGCTGAGCAAATGGTAACTGTTCTAATGAGTATGAAGAAGTTTGTTTGCCCCTACACTTCACATTCCCCCCCTCTCACTCCCCCCTCCCCCCATAGCGACAACAACTATTCTGAAACAGGTTTTCCTCCTTGGATAGCACCTTTCCAGCTTGGGTACCAAAGAGGTTCCATAGGAGAGATTAGCATAGTTGGTGTGAGGTAGGATTAGGGCGACAGGTAGGTGACATGTAGCCTCTGCAGACTACATCCTAACCTTCAGAAGCAACTATCTGAGAGACTGGTTAGATTGTGCAATAGTCTGAGCATACCGTGATAAAGAACCTGAAAGTAGAAAACATACATTTTAAAATAAAAGTCACAACTTCAAAGGTGTATTTCTCAAAGGAGAAAATTTGTGAACAGAGAGGTAATTGATTATGGTTGGCATTGAAGTTGATTCTCAACACTCAAGTCACTTGGTCTAAGTCAGTGGTTCTCAACCTGGGGGTGGCTTTATCCTCAGGGGGACATATGACAATGTGTAGAGATTTTTTTTTTTGTTACAACTAAAGGGATGCTACGGACATCTAGCAAGTCAGAGATACTGCTCCTTCAATGCACAGGATAGTGTTTCCCGGACAAGAATGATCTGGCCCTAAAATGTCAACAGTGTGAAGGCTGAGAAAACTTGGTCTAAGCCAATCATTGTAACTCTTCCCTGTTTGCCACAGATGGGTTCAGGAATCCAGTGAAATCCACACAACCTAATGAATGTTGCATCCTGTTCGTGTCTATTACTCATCTTGGGGTCAGTATACTTTCTAAATTGGTTAAAGGGAAGAACATGCTTCAGGATTGGAAATCCCGTTTTTCTACTTAACGTGAATAAGGAAACACAGCGCCCCATTTGCTGCTGGTTACAATCTCGTGCACTTTAGAAGAATGGGCCTGAGGATCAAGAATACACTCCAAGGACAGCACAAAAAAAAAGGCAGATGGAAATAACTCAAGTTCCTTGAATCTATTCGGCTTCAGATCTCCCCCTGTTCTGGATATTTTATGATGTGAAATAATAAATGCCATTTTTGTATGTGTCAGTTTACATCAGTTTTTCTTTTTTACTTGCAAACATAATTCTAGCAACTGAAACCCTGAGCAAGTGATTTCTTACTTTTTCAGGAGTTTTACCTTCTTTGATGGATTGAGTTTCTCGCTTGGAATGCAACAGTGTCCCAGCAATAGACTCCTCCCCAATTCAATACAATGGCCTACCAGTGGATGGTCCTACCAGTGGATGTCCTACCAGTGGATGGTCCTCCCTTTCCTTTTTCATTAATGGAGCTTTTTCCGGTTAGGGTTTAAAAAAAAAAGAAGAAGAACTTAAAGTACTATGCAAGGACAAAAGGAAAATAAACACAGGAGAGAAAAAGTGATATTTTCAAATGAAAGTTGTTATAAAGTCTCTAGCCCCAAAGATTGTCACAATTCAGCTCAATTAAAAAGTGGTGAGCCTTTATTAAGAAACAGTGAGAACTCTGTTAGGGGCTGAGGGTACCTTGATTAGAAAAGGTCGAGTTCTTTTCTTTCAAGGAGTTCATGGTCCTTCCTAGGGTCCAGATGAGTGTGGAGTTAATGCAAGTATGGGAGGATGGGCACAGTGATGGCAGGTGCAGGGAATAAGAAAGAGAAGGTGCCCTGAGGAAGGAGTAATTCAGCAGGTCACTCTCCTGGTTCCTTCCTCTGTGTCTCCTGATCTATTCCTAAGTGGACCATTCCATCGTACAATTCACCTCATGGAATATTCTTTTTGCCACCTTGACCCCTCCACGATCAAGAACACAAAAGGGAAATTCTTATCATGCTTTCCTTCTAGAGCTCATTCTTTTTGTGGCTCTCTGGTTTGAGAGCCATAGAGGCCGATGATGCCTGAACGACTGTCCCTTTCAGGAAAGAACACCAGTGCAACGCCTACATGGATGGGGAAGGGCAGTCAGGTCGGCCATGCCTCACTGTCATTAAAATTCAATGCACAAAAACTGATGACTATGTGATGTAGGAAAATGTGATTGAAATTGCACAGATTATAGAAACAGAGGCAGCAGAGTCACCCCCTCATAGACAGGAACACACAGCAGAAATGCAAAGAGAGGTGAACAAAAATAAAATATTCCTAAAGAAGGATCGATAGGATTTAATGACATGTCAAATGAAAAAGACGGTGGAGTAACAAGGAGTCTAGCATTTGAATAGAAGCTAACTGGGAGAGGGATTCTGTCACCAAGAAAGATAGGTTGGGGGGAGAGGTTAGGAGGAGTTGGTTTGAGGGGCTCATTTGTTCTTCGTCATATTACCTTCAAAAATCTACTAGGATTGCAGTCTCCATTAGAAATGTGGTCATGTTCCAGGACTTACTGAAAGAACCCATGGGCACAGATATAAGGAGGGACACTTAGGAAAAAAGAAAGTCTAACCTAAAGTGAAACAAACAAGAATTAGTTTCTACCCTGTTCCCAGCACTTTATAATACAATGCATAGTAGAAAGGGGTGGCTTTTGTAAATAAATGTAAATATATACAAAAAAAAAAAAAAAGAAGAAGAAGAAAGAAAAAAGAAGGAAAAGCATGGTTTTCCAAACTCTATCTACCAGTGGTCAAAGATATTTTGAGTGAATATGTCTCTTCTGTTTCCCACCCCTACCATTTCTGTCAAGCATAAAAAATAGATCAATTTGTCATTGTGTCTGCATAATATCAGGATAAGAGTATACTGTTCCCTTCCCTTAGCAGAGGTCACTGAGAAGAGTGTCTTCAAGATTGTCTGAAGGAAAACAAATGAGCAAGCCAAGAAATAGGAGGCGAGGTGTTCTGCTGTGGTGGGGGAGATGCCGAGATGATGACTTTTGAAAAATTGCATCGGTTTTATCCAACACGGGACTGTTTTAATCATTGTACGGGGGGGAACTGCTTCAAGAACGGATAGATAATGCATGTTTCAGAGAGGCTGATAGGAAGATAGTGGATCCTTAAACATATTAGTCAGGGTTGTAAGTGAGCAAAAGTCCTTGGACATCTGTTTGGGGGTATGAGTTTCAAGGAAACATCAAAGTTCCCAGGGGGCTCAAAGGAGCACTTGACTAGGCAGACCGTAGCAGGACCCTGGGGAGAGAGGGAGGAGGGATATTTTGCAAAGTCCAATTGGGGCTAACCATCCTCCCCGACCTGTCCCCCAGTCCCATCCCCTGAAAGTAACTGGAGGACAAATGATAGATAGGCAGATGAATGAACACTCTGACAGATACATGGACCTTGCAACATTCTCATGTCCAGACTTTCCAAACGTTTGTTATGGAACTGACTCAAGTGCCAAGAATTCATAGAGCACATCAGGGTGTGGGGTGGGGTAGGGACTTATATTTACACTTAACCTTGTGAATTTAAGGGACTAGGAAGAGACTTTAGTGTTAAATTAACCAGGTTTACATCCCAGCTTTTCTGTGAATCACCTGTTCAACCTTGGGCAAGTCACTTCACCTCACCAAATTGGGTTCTTCTCTTGCAAAGTGAGAATGTGCTCTTACCTGAAAATACTTGCAACACTGAAATGTTTTAGAATATCAGTTACTGTGACAGTGATCCTCCTTTTATATTTGCATTATTATTATTTTTTTTTTTAGTGAAGGGGGTTGCTCTATTATGGTATAAATGACATAAATGTCCTATCACCTCCCTGAACCTTAGTTTTCTTCTGTGTTAAATGTGACACTTTGATTCATGATGTGTATAATAATAATATTTAAGGAGCTCTCATGATATGCCAAAACAGTTCTAAGCACTATACAAGCATTTACTAAAAAATTAGCTTACACATTATTAACCCTATTTTGATACTGAGAAAAATGAGACATGGAGAGAGAGGTTGAGCTTCTCACCTCAGGCCTCAGAACTGAGATAGAACTGAGTTATGATTTCAGACTTTGTAACGTCAGAACTATCTCTCTAGCATCTCTGGTGCCTGCTTAAGAACACGCGACATCAGAATAACACAGGGCCTAGAAACAGGATACTTGCAGGTCTATTTCTTGGTCCCAGGGATACATCTTACTTTCCAAAAAAGTCTTATGAAAGTCTTAGCTTCAGGAGAGGAGCCCCTGGTGTTACTGGCAGCTTCTCTTGGGTTGACAACTTGCAAGGCTGGAAGGGAGTTGTTTCATTTTGAGGTAAAGAAAAAAGCATGTAAAAACATGAAACAAAACAAAAACTTCTGAGGAGGGAGCCATAGAACCATAGATTGTATCAAAGATGGAAGAGCCCAGAGAGCCCACCCAGACCGTTTCTCTCAGTTTCAAGAAGGTGGAAAGAAACTGAGATACAGAGGGAGGGCCTAGCTCGAGATCACAGAGAACGTGGACTGGACCCTGATTATTCCTCGGCGAATGCTCTCTGCCTTACACCAAGTGCTCAGCATTGAACTCAGACCTCGGTGTAGCACTGAGACCCTGCTGTGACCTTTTATGTGCATAGAATTTAAACACAGTGATCAAAACACTAATATACAGGGTCTGGCACAAATAACGCCCCTTTTTATGATACACTCTTTTATTACAAAATCATAAGCATGTAATTCTGTAACGTAACACTATCACACTGAAGCACACCATATGACATTTTAGGTGAAATGTTCGAATTAAAACTATAAATTATTACACCCATATTATTATCCTTCCAACCACACTCAAGCGGGCCTTACTTCTTTCAGATCCTGTATTTTTATTTACAGGTTGGAAAAACTGATTTTGAATAAGGTGTTCACCCACAGTGAAACAAGTACCTGGTTAACTGCTTAAGACAAGGTTGAGTACACGGTTGGTATTTTATCAGACTCCCTTAAGTGAGACTGAAGCGCTTGGTGAAAGACAGGACTTGTTTCACTCACCTCCTAATCGTCCCTCCCATCTCAAGCCTGTAGCTGAACCTGTGCTTTTAAAGACACAATTTATTCTTCCCATTATCTGTGAATCCGCAAATAGATCATACTCTATTAGATGATCAAATTGGAATTTTAAAAAATCTGTATTAAGCTCCTACTATGCTCACGCTGGAAGGGGGCCCTAGCATAATGCCTGACTCGCAGCGACCTGCCACAAACATTAGCTTTGAGCGGTGCTGCTCAGACATCACATAATGGCCTCTGGGGACAAATTGTGACTATTGAAGGATTCCCATTTTCTCCAAGAAGCCTCAAAATAATAGGGAGATTATCACTTTAACAAATAATTCAAACATATTACAATTATTCATGGCAAAACCACAGGGATTTGTGGCTGCTAAAAAAAGACAAGCTCCAAGCAGACCTCAGAGACAGGAAATGCTGAATAAGGGTTTGATGGGTGAGGGGAAGCAGGGAAAGCGGCTCCAGTAACAGCAAACTGGAAAGAGAAAGCATGAGTTTACGTCCATGCTTTCGGAACATCCATGCATCGGAACATCCATGCAACCGCAAGCAGGCCATCAGACAGTGAACATGCAAAAACGGAAGAGTAACACGGTCAGATCTACCTTTTAGGAAGACGACTAGGCCAGCGGCTCGGACACTAGACTGGGAGAGACAAGGTGCAAAGGAGAGCGATAGGGGGCTATTGAAATAATAGAGACGTGATCCAACCATCCCACTCCCGCGTGTAATAATATCAAAGGGAAACGAACACAGGCTATCGGAGCTATCTTGACTCCCCCGTTTGTGGCAGCAGAATCATTATTGGCAGTATCCAGGATATAAAAGCAACCAAAGCATCTGTCAACAGATGAACAAGGAATATGTGGACCATTATTCACATATTATTATTCACATATAAAGAGTATGTGGAATATTATTCAGCCGTGAGAAAGAAAGAAACCTTGTTATTTGCAGCAACCTGAACAGAACCCGACGGCATTATGCTAAGTGTAATCAGCCAAAGAGAGAAAGACAAATACTTCATGGAGTCACTTACATGTGGAGTCTTTTTTTTTTAAAAGTCGAACTTACGGAAACAGTAGAAAATAGTAGAATAGTAGGGCTGGAAAGCAGGGACAGGTTGGTAAAGGGTAAACATTTTCAGCTCTAAGATGAACAAGGTCTGAGACGCTAATGTATAACGTGGTGACTACGGTTGATAACACTGTATTGTGTAATTTAAATTTGCTAAGAGAGTAGAACTGAAATGTTCTCACTTAAAAAAGGCAAACACGTGAAGTGATGGATGTGTTAATTAATTAGATGGGGGAATCCTTTAACAATGTATAAATCTATCAGAGTATCACAGTGCACACTTTATCTTACAGTTTTATTCATCAATTGTAATTCAAGAGAGCCGAAAGACAGCATTTGTCTATAGAGCAGACGTAGGCACAGATATAATTTAGGTTTAACAGTTTATTTTGTGCTCACCTGAGTTGGGGGGATGTTGAACTTACTTACTGACATTGAAAGATAGCGAACAACAAGGAGAATCAAAATTTAGAATAAGAAATAACCTAGGCAAGAGGTAACGGAGGCCTGAAGGAATTGGTAGAAGAAGAGAGAGACAGACGTTTAAGCGTTGAACTTGGGACCTGGTGAGCGATTGAATGCGGATGCTGCGGGGGCACGGGCGGGACAGACCTGCCCTGGCAGGACGAAGGCCGCCTTAGCAGGCTCCTCGGCGCTCTGCTGGGCTCCCCTTCCTCCTACAGCAGCTGTTCACGAGCCCCTCCCAACGCCTAGAAAAGCAGGTTGCCTTCTCTCCAGAGCCAGCTCTGAGTGGGGATCCTGGCCAACTCTCCCTCCCGCACCTCTCAACCCTGTTGTGTTTATTACTTGAGCTATTTGTCTTTGCTGAACGAACATGACCATCTGTTACTGTAACTCAGCTATGAAAAAGGGATGCTTTTATTTTTCCCCATGTCACTTTGTACTGCTTGGGTGACATCTCAAGGAAGAAAAAAAGGCCGAAAGCAACAACAAACGGCATCGGTGATGAAAAGGGAGAGGCTAAGCTTCCATCCCTCACGCATTTTCGCAACTAGCCACATAAAAGGCCCCACAAGATGGGTGGTGGCACCAGTGCCGATACTCATCCAGTTGTCTGCACACATTGTGTCCCTCACAAAGCCCATTTCTTATAGAGAAGGGTGTTTTTCTTCTTTTCATTTCTTTCATTTTTTTTTTTTAACTTTTCACCTGGCAACAAATGTAAGATTGTAAAAGCAGGCTGCAAGGTCTATAAAACTTTTCAGACTCTCTCTCTAACACATGGTGCTTAAGCCCAGATTACTTAACCTGTCAACTAAACCTCTCTATAATACCAACTCAACCTACTTTTCCCACAAAAACATCTTCTCTTACTCAGGTATTAAAAGCCTGTCCCAAATGCAATTACCTGTAATCCTCAGGACAAGCGACATTCTTTTCCACATCTATTCTCTTAGCCCGTAATATCATTTTCCAGTGTCCCCTCCTGCCTCTCAGCACCAGCCTCACTGACCTCGTTTCCACCCCCTTGGGGTGCCATGCTCCCCCCTCCTCAAGACCTTTCCTCTGCCTTCCTCCCCATCTCCCCTGAGCCCAGGGAGTATCAGCTATCAGCACCTGTGTCACTTCTTCAAGGAAGTAGGCCCTCCCTTCCCAGCCTCACTGGATTATAGCAAGTCACACTGCAGTTTCCTTATTGCGTAAAGACAGTCATCTGTCATGATACATGTGGTTGAGAGAGTGATGTCTATATCTTCTCTAGACTCTCAGCTCCATAGGGTTTACCATGGTTTCCTCAATGAATAGCACAGCGCCTGTCACACAGTGCGATCTCAGGAATCATATACTGAATCAAGGAAGCACTAGAGGGGTCGATGGACTAATCAATGAATATGAAAATCTTATTCCCTCCTCTAGGGCGGTCTCTGTCGCCACCTCTTACATATAGCCTGGCCTTATGCTTCCTCTCGCCCACGACCTCTCCGTCATTTGAATATTTAAGACATATTTCCTATATTTCCCTTGCAAAATTTTTGGAGCATGGCTTCTGTTGCAATGGGGGTGCTATTTTTTGACCTCCTGATTAATGGCAAAATCTTTTTTTTAAAAAAAGCTTCTCTAGAAAATCTGGGCCTCTCTTTTATATTCTGGGATTAGACAAAGATAGACCTTCTGAAAGCTTTTCCGGCCTTATCCATTAAACAGAGGTCTCTACAGCATTTCTGAGGTATTCTCAGACTCTGTGTACCTATTTAAGGGCTTCGACTGAAGAAATATAAGAAAGATAAGAAATCTGTGATCTCTAGAAGGGAAACATGTCATCAGCACCATAAAGGCGGAGTTTTGTCCAGAACCCAGGTCTCCTGACATCCAGCCTAATCCCTCATCCAATTTTCTATGTTTATTGTCATATAAAAACAAATAGATATGGCTGAGGAAAAGAAGAGACAGCTTATTTATTTCTCTCCAGTGGAACACATTCCTAAAATGGGACAGACAGAGACATTATTTATCCTGGATGGTGGATTCCAAGTTTAATAAAACAAACCTTCTTGCCAAAAACTGGCAGGGCGATTCTCTAAAGTTGTGAAGAATCGCTAAATTAGCCACATCCATCACATACCGACATGTTCCCGGGATGACACAACATTAAGAGCAATGATTTTTACAGAGAAGTATATTAATTGAAAGGTTTTCACAATTTCAGACTTTGAAATTGCTTTGGACTCAGTACATATTTTAATTGAATATATATATGTGTGAAAGAGGTGATAATTGAGGCTGTCTCAGATTCAATCTGTTTTAGCAGGACAGCGTGGGTCATTCCAGAGAAGCCTCTGCTCTACCACAGACTTTCTGTGTTACCTTGGGCAAGTCAACTACCCCCTTTACTTCACCGTTGGTGAAAGGAAGCTTTTGGGTCAGCTTTGTAGGTTGTTTCTCCATATATAGCCCGAAATCTTTGCAGTTCATTTGAGCACACAGTTTGTAACATCGACAATGTGAAAGGCACTGGACTAGGTGTTTTAGACCTAGAGCATAATGCCCGACTTCACGGCGTTCAGAGTGTGATGAACAGGGCTGATGTGTAAGTAGTCAACTGGAATGCAATAGAAAACAAGGAAAATCTCGAGTGGGCCATGTTAGAAAAGAGAAAGAACTTATAACTATGGATAGAGAGGAGTTATGTAAATAGATGAGAGAATACAATATGCAACTTTT
Source organism: Mormoops blainvillei (assembly GCA_004026545.1). Taxonomy (NCBI): domain Eukaryota; kingdom Metazoa; phylum Chordata; class Mammalia; order Chiroptera; family Mormoopidae; genus Mormoops; species Mormoops blainvillei. The sequence continues at coordinate 79,084 of PVJD01003770.1, forward strand.
TCTAATAAATTATCCAGAAAATCATTTTCTAAGTAAATATAAATTATCAAGCTTGGTGTAAGCCTGTGTTGTAAGTCTGAAATACACAGTGATCATGGATAGAATGTGGAAGCGACCCACGTACACGGAGGCACTGCAGAGACAGCGCGTTTCATGGAAAGGTTTCAGAATCTGTAAGAAACATAGTATCCACATAATTTCAATAGTTCTTAAGTACCAAAAGAGGAAGGGATGTTTTAAAATTCATTTTGTGAATTTGTAATAAACATTTTATTTATTTCAAATTGTGAGAAATAGAGCATATAATTTTACCTACACATTTAAGTGGAAACCAGCATGAGGAAATACTATTAAATCACGACCATGGCTTCCAGTAATGGGCTCATAATGGGGACAGGCGATTTCTTACACGGATAATAATGATAAAAACTAGACAAAATAAATAAAAACAAGCATTTGGAGACGCTGCAAAATGAAAAAGAGCTGGTCGAAGCTGCAGAGAAGTTTATACTTCAAAAACTGCTATGGCACCAGAAAGGAATGACGATGCCAACGCTTTCTCACATCAGGGGACGGCCTGACCTTCACGGAATTCCGGGGGTCGAAAAGTGGAAGCCCTCTTGGTTTAATGGGTTAGTGAAGAGGAATGCGGGGTTAATGGAACCAGAAAATTCATTTGAATTACAGAGAAGGTGAGCCCCTGAAATTAAGTATAAAACCTGCCCTAAACTTTTATCACTAAAATAAGCAGATACAGGAAACAGCCAGAATGTATGTCTAAAAAAAACAGCAGCTCAAAACCGAAAAACAGAGCAAAGATGTCAGTGCCTGCCCACCATAGGAAGACACAATTCAGTGTGACTACAGCCATATTAATTCCTCTTAGGACTGAAAATACTCATAAGAAGACTACAGATTCCAGATTCTCCGTAACATATTATCTGCAATGTTCAGTTTTAACCAAAAATTATCAAATGTTCAAAGAACCGGGAAGTATGACCAATAGGCAGGAAAACAAACAACAAGTAAAACCCAGTCAATAGAAACTGAGTGTGTCCAGCTCTTGGATTTAGCAGAAAAAGATATCAAAACAACAAATATAAAAAAATGAATTCTGAGAAGTATAACAACTGGGATAAAAAAACTAGATAAGTTCAACAAAAAATCTGATATGGAAAATAAATCTGACTTGAAAAAAGATCAATAAGAAGTTTTGAATCAAAACAACAGAAAGAAGAACTATTTTAAAGTGTGTGCGTGTGTGTGTGTGTGTGTGTGTATGTATCCTGAGAGATCTAAAGTCAATGTTGACCAGTCTAACAATTGAACTCCCAGAAGATAGAATGGAGCAGAAATATGTGTAATGGTCAAAATTTCTCCAAAGTGGTTGGCAACATACATTAATTTATAGATCTAAACGCTCAATTCAATAACTCCCAAGATGTATACAGATTTAAGAAAGAAAACGTGAAAACACATCTTAGTAAAATTTCTGAAAGCCAGAAAAATAGAAAAAAATGAAATCAGCTAAATGAAAACCACACATTATAAGCAGAGACGCAATTATACAATTAATAACTGAATTATCATCAGAAATAATAAAAAGCCAAAAGATAGTGGATTTAAATAAAGTGTTGGAAAAAAACCTAAAGGTATTATAAAGACATTTTCAGATAAACAAAAACTGACCAGATTAATTGTTATTGACACAGTTTAATGGAATGCTAAAGGCAATATTTCAGAATGAAAAACATATATCAGAAAGTGCCTTATATATGTAGGAAGGGATGCAGAATACTAGAAATTTAAAATTTTATTATAAAATTAAGTAGTCCAAGAATTAGAGACCTAGATGGGTTTAGATGTGATGGATTATTTTAAGGAAACGTTTGTGAAGATTTAATAAAGAAGGAGTTTGAGTAGGCAAAAATTCTTAGGCTACAGGGCAGGTCCGATATCCTTGACTAGAAAGAACAGAAGGTGAATTGGGTAGGAAAGGCTTCGGCGCACAGTTTGTTTCAGAGAAAAATCGGAACCAGGCTCTCTCTCAGAGCAATCCCACACTGAGCGGGAATGAATCAGCACCAACACCTCCAGCTTGCCCAGTCATTGTCTAAGAGCAGCCTGGGGCAAGAATGACCGAGTGTTCAAGGGAACATCACCTGGAGCTGTTAGTTAACCAGGAGCTTAAAATAAATGAATTATACAAAGCATGTTAATTGATGAACAGAGAGAAATCTGCAAGTTCTCCAAATATTTGGAAGTTTAAAGAACCCACTTCTAAACAACAAGTGGATGAAAGACAAAATCAGCTTGTATTCTTGAAGGAGTAACAATCTATGAATCTCCATAGCCACCACACTTGATTCCTTTAACATATATGACTATTTAAAGCAAAAATTATACCACAAGCATTGAGCGTAACATATTTGTGTAATATATAGATGTGGATGTAGCTATAGGTATAGCTAAGGATATCATATAGATGTGGATGTAGCTATAGGTATAGCTAAGGATATCATTTATACATATCTAACTACCTATCTCTGTTATCAGTCTATCAGTTTATTCACCTATTGATCTATTATGTAAATACCAAAATAGTACAAAGGGTGGAAGGGGATAATTTGAAATTCACTGTACCCAGCATCATCTATTTTTGTTTTAATCAGGTTAAATTCAGTATTAATTTCAAGTAGAATTTAAATATGTGTATTGTAATTCTGAGATCAAACAAAAATCACAATGTAAGGAAATGTAGCCAAAAATTCAGTCCTGGAATTCAAGTTGTATATTTAAAAATATTTGTTTAGCACAAAAGGATAAAAAAACAAAAAAGAGAGAAAGTATTTAAAAAGTTTAAATTGGTAGACTTAAATACAACTATTTTAATAATTACATTAAATATAAATGAATTAAATACTCAGATCAAAAGACAGAGATTATCAAACTCAATGCAAAAGAGATATTCAAATATAAGCTACCTATAGGAGACATACTTTAGAATCAAGATACAAATATATTGAAATTAAACTAAAAGAAACAGGAACCATGTTTACATTGTAAGAAACCTGTAGTAGTTATATTACTATCAGACAAAATAGATATTAAAACATATATTTCTAGACAAAAAGAGGAATATTTCATAATAATAAAATAATGACATAAAATGGTGACCACAATAAGAAAACATAAAAGTAGCATTATACACGTTTAATAACAATACTACAAAATATATGAAGCAAGAAATGACAGAGTGGAAAGGAAAAAAAGACAAAAATTATACTTGAGATCTCAATACATCTCTCATTAACTGACAGAATAAGCAGAAAGAAATTGAGCAAGGATACAGAAAAATTAAACATTATCAATCAATTGAACTTACTTGATGTTTCTAGAACATTATATCCCAAAGCTAGAGATTATACTCTCTTCAAGCACACATGGAAAATTCATCAAGATAATTTTCTAGACCTTAGAAGTCTCAATAAACTTTAAATAAATGAATTATACAAAGCATGTTAATTGATCAACAGAAAGAAATCTGCAGGTTCTCCAAATATTTGGAAGTTTAAAGAACACACTTCTAAACAACCAATGGATGGAAGACAAAATTACAGGGGAAGTTTGAACGTAATTTGAATTCAAATATACATCAAAACATAACATCAGAAGTTATGAAAAGACGATATATGAAAAATCAGTGCTTATAGGGAAATTTATAGCTTTAAATGGTTTATTAGACCAAAGAAAAAGTCCAAAAACAATTATCTAATTTTCTGCCTCAGGAAGCTAGGGGAAAAGAAGAAAAGCAAGTCCAAGGTAAGTAAAGTAAGGAAATGTTAATGAATGGTAATTATTTTTTTTAATGAGAAAATAGAGAAAATCACTGAAAACAAAAGCCCCTTTATTTTTAAAGTCTATTAAAATTGTATAAAGGAAAAAAGAGAGTATCCTATTTATCAGTATCAGGAATGAAAGAAACATTCTACAAACAATTAAAAATAACAAGTGAATAATATAAACAATGTCGAGCCAATACATTTCATGAAATTTAAATAAAATTGACAAATATCAAGAATGGCAAATTACTTACAAAAAGGAGAATTCATTTCAGCTATAATGTAGTAGTTTGCATAAGATGAATATCCCACTGAAAACAAACAGAAAAAAATTAAACAATTTTTTAAAGACATTAGAGAGCTGCCGAGGCAAATGAGACTGAGGTTCCCAGAGTCCATAATGAAGAGAATCAGAGGGGTTAGTTGACACTCGCACAGCACCTACATTATCCCTCAGGGCATCTTCCAATCATCGGGATATGGTGGCAGAGGGCTTTGCTGGGTGGTAGAGAATCCAGCATAATTTGGGGTGAACTAATGAATAAGAAGATTAACAAAATGCTCTTATGACTGCCCTGGCAGCCAAGACCTAGGAAGCCAAAGGTTCTAATAAGAAGAAAAATTCACAGAAGTAAGAACAATTGTTGGCTTTTCCTGGTGACGTCTGCTAAATTCCTGACCTGTAGAGGTCAGGAGAACAGCAAGCAATGCGGTTTTCCAAGTCTCTTTCAGCTGACCGGACAGAAATTGGAGATCAGAAATTAGAAAAGATGAGGAACTCTAATCATTACTAAAATAATAGGGCTCGATATTAATCTATAGATTCATTGTAATCCCAGCCAAAATCCCAACAGTCGTTTTTTAAATAGAAGTTGACAAACGGATTCTAAAGTGTAGGTGGAAATGCAAAGGACCTAGAACAGTGAAAACAAATTTGAAAGCTAAGAACAAAGTTATAAACTTTTACACTACTTGATTTTAAGACTTAATATATAGCTTCAAATAATGAAGTGCTTTTAGCAAAAGAATAGATTTATAGATCTAGGAACAGGAGAAGGGGTTAAAGAATAGGCCCACACTTATATGGGTATAATTGAGTTTATAGAAAGACTTCGAAGTTATTCAAAGGAGAGACAGTATTTTCAATAAATGATGCTTAAGCAACTGTGTATCTCTGTAGAATGAATAAACTTTGACCAATAACTCTAACAGTCACAAAATTACACTATCAAAATGGATCATATGTATGTAAACATAAAAGTTAAAAATATAAAAATTTTAGAAGAAAAATGAAAAATAAATTTTAGGATCATAGGATAATCATTGACCACAGCAGGAAAAATGGATTCATTAGACATTACCAAAATTAAAACTTTTTTTTTCAGAGAGAAGAGTTGTAAAATAACAAACATGCACACACACACACACACATATCTGTATTTAATCTGACAAAGGACTAGCCAGCATCGGGAATAGATAAAGGACTTCAACTCAATTAAGACAAATAAAATGTAAAAATAAAGGATTTGAGCAGACATGTCATAATAGAGGATAAACAAATAATTAAAGACACATGAAAAGACATTAATATAAATATAAATGTATGTGTTCCTTTACAAAGTCAAAACCAAGTCAAACTTTTAAGGTGTAGAAGTCAGATTAGTGTCTACTGTGGGGAGTGGTAATGAGTGGGAGATGAGGCCTTTGATGTGCTGATGGATTTCTTTGTCTAGGTATAGGTTCCATACACTCATTTGCAATTCTTTATGTACATATGTTTGTTTACACCACAATAAAAAGTTTACTAAAAACCCTCAAAGACTGGTTTTATAAAGTTAGTAAGTAGTTTCTCTCTAAGAGTAATCCATCTGAGAAGAGGCACAAATAGTAAAGATGAATAAAAACAAAATATTTATATAGATTTGAGTTTGTAGGTTTGCTATCAGGCCATCCTGAGTTTTAATCTCTGTCTGATTAGATAATATATAATATATGTCTCCATTTCCTTAGCAGAAACATGCATATAATAATTGTACTTATTTCACGGAGCTGTTTAAAAAAAAAGCAAATCAGATATATTTTGTGAAAGCATTAAGCATAGTATGCTTAAATACTATATGTTGGCCATAGTCAGGAAATTGTAGCTATTAAAATAATAACAGTGTTAATAATAAGAATATTGTTATGAACCAAAATAATTTAAAAAGAGAGTAATGATAGAGAAACTAGTGGACAGGTTATTTTTAAATGTTCATAAACTGATCTGAATGCATATAGGGTGGGACAAAAGTAGGGTTATGGTTGTTTGTATGGAAAATAATATGATAATTAATAAATAATAATACAAAAATAAATAGTTTCATGTACTCACAACTGTAAACCTACTTTTTGTTCCACCTTGTTCATGAATCAATATCTAATACTGGTTGCATTTCAAATCAATGGGGATCGGGTGAATCGTGGCATAAATCATTTTCAGATTCAAAGGTAGACAGTTAGGAGAGATAAAACTTCCGTGAGGCACACATGACAGGCAAAGGGTCTACATAAAACTAATGGGAAAAAAAAGATAAGCACCACAGAGCAAAGTGAATCAGAGGACCCGATTAAGAAAATCACAAAAGAAGAAAAAAGTATTTGAGTTCAATATGTAGAGGAAAATATACCTCACAGAGGAGTTATGTTAAATCAACAAGGAACACATTTCTGCTTACTCAACAGTTATTAAGTAGCATATATTTATATTACCTTGGTGAGGGAATGGGCATGCTTTGCTTTGGGGAGTACAAATTAATGTAATTCTTTCTGAAGAAAATTTAAAAATGCATTTCAAAAGGTTTAAACTTGTACATCCTCATTGACCCAGAAATTCCTCCAGTTAAAATTTGTCAAACAGAAGTAATTGTAATCAAACTCAAAGATTTAGATATAAAGAGAGTAATTTCTTGTTTATAATGTGAAACATTTGGACATAACTGTAGTTCAAACAATAGGAAATTGTTTCATTCATCCAAGGACATTCTTTTCAAAGTTGACACTGATACTACAAAATAATTTTAGAGGCAGAGATAATTTTTACAAGATACTCTTTCATTTCAAAAAGCCAATTACAAAACAGTATGGACAGTGTGATTACATTTTTGCAAACAAATACTTACATACATTTGGAGAAAAGACTAAAGGTAGAGTCCACCACAATGTTAACAATACTTGCAACTGAGTGGGCCAAATTATGAATAATTTTAATTTTTTTCTTCCGCCTCTCAGTTTTTTCAAAAGGTCTTACAAGGCACACATATTCTACAATAAAAAAGAAAGTTATGTAATATTTGAATGCAATCCATGTAAAGGTAGTGGTACTCATAAAGTACTTTAGTACTTTAAAAAAAGGGGGTGATAATAAACGGTCTTCTCAAGGATACATATTATCTTTGAGTTTTGGTAGGTTAAAAAAAGGACAATAGGTGTACATAAATTATGGAAACTCTTACAGCGTGCAAGGAAACAGTATGCACGAAGAACAACGGGTTTCACATCATTTTGCCAACAACGAGCAAAATTAAATGTCCAGAATTGCTACCTCTCAGCCTTTCAGTTGGTCTGGGTTAGAGGCTAAGTTGGAGTCATAAGCAGAAGTGAGATCATAGTAGGTCAGCCCAATCAGGTCATGCTAAGGAGCTCAAGTTTAAGCCTCTAACAGATGGAAACCACTGAATTGGTGGAAAGTCCCTCTGGCAGCATTGCAGGGCACCAATGGCATTCTATAGAGAGCAAATGGAGATCATATACCTAACAGGCCACTGCCATGACCCTAATGCATCGGTGAAGGCTTGCAGTGAGGCAGGGACAAAGGCTGGTCTGAGGAAGAGACGCGTCTGGGAAATTTAGGGTATAGAATTGGCAAGACTTGGTGACTATCAAGATGTGAAAAGCGAAAGTGAGAAAATCATCAAGGATCCTAACAGGTGATTTTGAACATAGAACGCACGAATGTATAGATGAAATAACATTTACTTTATTTTGCCTATCTACTTGGACAAACATGGAAAAAAATATATATATACACACAGTTAATTAAAAACATTGAAGAGTCTTTAAACTTAACTGAACCAAGCCAAAACAAATAACAAAAGACTTAAGGTAAATAAGAGAGCGAGAAATGAGAAGAACTAAAAACCACTAAATTTTACAAAGAAAATACAAATTAGGTCAAGCTTGTTTAGGTACCAAGTAAGACATTTTGGTCAAGAGAAAAGGTTTTAGTGAATCTGTGATTCACTCCATTAAGAAAGGGCAGCGTTTTCTTTTCTGGTTTTCATGTTGAACCACATTTTTTTCCAAAAAAAAAAAAAAGCCATATTTTTTCATATTGTAGAATGCAACTTGATTTCTTCCATTCTTTGTTCCATTTGTATTTAAAGTTCTTTTCATGATTGTTGCTGCTTGCTAAGAGCATAACTATAGCATTATTTAAGCTTTTGTTGTACATGTGACTTTTTGTGTTGCTGTGGAAGAACGATGTGTGGGCAGGAAGGCACTTTGTGTGGAGCAGGGTGCTGATCATGAGAGCTTTGGTGGTACCTATAGCACCCACTCATCACAGCTCTGATGCAACATACAGTATATATTTACTTCCATTACATTCTCTATCATGGGAGGGTATGTTATATAAGATGAGGCAGGGGCTTTGTTAGGTAGGTAGATGGAGAGAGAGGGAGAGAGAGAGAGAGAGAGAGAGAGAGAGAGAGAGAGAATGAGTAGATAGGTGTGTGAATTTATTCATTCAGCAAACGTTCAGTGAGTGCCCACTCTGTGTCAGAGTTAAACACGGTCCCAGTCCTAAGAAAAGGAATGTGCACACTTCCCCATCTCCCACACCTGTGCCTAACATGGCACATGGCAATTAGCAGGAGCTCAAAAATTAGCAGTCGTCTGAATGTAAGCTGGATTTTGGTCTTGATCATTTGTCTCCTAAATATGTGACCTTGCACATGTTGCTTCACCCCTGAGCATTCTGTTTTCATATCATATGTAAAACTTGTATGAGTTGAGCATAGATGAAGGAAGTGGGGTGTATCAATGAGGATTTATTCATCAAGTGAATGAAAGTGGGAGACAGCTTGTCCTGTTTGCAGTCTGATTCTTGCCTGGTCTGCAGATTTGTCAAATATGTGTATCAGATAATGACAGTGGGGAAGGACTTGGAGGTGGAAGTGTTTCTTATTCCTGAGAGAAAACAAATGCCTGGTGATTAAGAACATAGACCTTGGAGTCATTTCAAAACTGGTGCTAACACTTCTCGTCCCACTAGTCATTCAACTTTGGTCAAAGTATATAACTTCTTTCTTCCTCTGTGAAGAGAAGATAACAATGAGCATTTATTGAGTATGGACTATATTCCAGGCGCCACGATGTAAACGTAATCAGCCTTCAAACTGTCTCTGCGAAAAAGAGGATGCTGTAGTCTCCAGTAAAGAAAACTGAGACACAGAGAAGCCAAATAACTTGCCCAAAGTCACATGGTAAATAAGTAAGTAGGCTGATTCCAGGACTGAGCTTCTAAACACCACATTGCACCGCTTCTTTCTACAGGTGATATGATGCAGTAATAGAATGCTAAGGTATAAATATGAAAAAGTGCTATGGGAATTATTTAGGTTAAGAGGCAGTAGAAGTGAGTTGCTGGCACAAGAAAGGCATCATTATTTTAATGATAACTACCATTTCCTCAGTCTATGTAATAGACTAGGCAGTAAGTTGGGTGCTTTATATATTTCATTTCATTAAATCTTCACATATCCCTTGCCAGGTAGTTATTAGAGATTAAATAACTTGTTAATGTCCCACTAGTTAGTAAGTGGCAGAGCCAGCCCTCGGACCTGCCTGCCTGCCTGAGGTCCCTGCACTTCCCTCTCTGCCACAGCTGCTGTCCACAGGTGAGGATCAGAGGCAGGAAATGAAAGGCATGCTGGGGCCTGAACCCTAGTCCCTGGTTACACGAAGGGGAAATGATGGATCATAAAGCTGAAGCATGAGTTAGTTCAGATGCCAAATGCAAGCCGAGAGCCTTGGACTTGACCTTGCCCTCAGTGGTGAGCCATTAAGCTATAAACAAGAGTATGACCAGAAATTGTCCCACAGGCACATCTAGGGAACCTCTGTCTCTGTCGTTGCTGACTTTCTACCAATGAATGAATTCTCCCACCAAATGAATTCCTTAGACCCTGGTAAAAAGGTGTTCTCTGAATACACAGTCTACAGTACTTATATCTTCCCCTGAATTTTTAGTAGGATTTACTGACAGCACTTCTCCATGAACATCAAGTGGTATTTGTATTTTACTGTCTGCTACTTGCCTTTTCATCTAGGTTGCCATTTCCTGGAAAACTCGCATTGTGTCAGCTTTCTGTGTGTTAAGTGCCCGTCCTCGTGTTTGTACATAGTTGGAACTTTTAAAGTGCCACTATTGGTGATGTGATGGATGCAGCATCGTTTTAAAAGGGTTCTCTCATCCAAACAGCGAGGTAGGAGCGAAAGTTTCTTTCTAGTCAAGAGTTGGGAGACCTGAACCCATCCCAAGGTGCCCAACAGTGACCAAACTGGGAGAAATTACTCCTTTACCATGAGCCCCAATTCCTTGGTCTATCCAAAGGAGTCGACGCTGCCTCTGAGTACTCCATTTTAAAAAGGAAGGGAAAGAAACCAGGCATGGTGCTGATCGGGTAGTCAAGCCTTACTAGTGGTTAGAAGGTAGAGCGTGATATGTGGGCTTGGAATCGGAATATCCTATATTCAAATGTGGACTCCATCTGGGTGCAGGGTACTTGTTAGTACCCTGCTCAACTGCAGGCTCAATTGTCTCCCCAAAATTCATACACTGAACTCTGAGCCCCCAGTGCCTCAGTATATGACTATGTTTGGTGATACGACCTTTAAAGAGGCAGTTAAGGTAAAATGAGTTTATATGGGGAGGTCTTAATCCAGTATGACCAGTGTCCTTGTCTAAAGAGGAGATTAGACACACATAGACCCAGAGGAAAGAAGATGTGAAGACACAGGGAGAAGACCCCCACTGGTAAGCCAAAGAGGGAGCTACAGGAGAAACCACCCATGCCGACACATGGTTTCTAGCCTCCAGAAATGAGAAAATAAATTTCTGTTGTTTAGACCACCCAGTGTGTGGTACTTTGCCAACTAATACACCACTTAATTTCTCCGAACCTCAGTTTGTTGTCGTACAAAAGAGCTAATCATACTTAACTTCAGGGAAGTGTTGTGAGGCTCAGATAGGCTTTATGTAAAGCAGGGGCAGATAACTTAATAAATGATTCCCGAAGTTGTAGCAATGGCCATGACAGTAGTGGCAGGGTTAGTGATAGGAAAAACACCATTGATTTAACCCACGGGGATCCTGAGGGAATCAATGGAGATGATGGTTTTGATGTGAAATTCATACTCTCTGACTGCTGAGCTCATGACTGTGGTCCCTTGTGGTGAAGGGGGGCCACGGGGCTGGGTCATCCAATTGTTGTTGATGGAAATGGGGTGTCTTGTGGTTTCACAAGAAAAGTATTTCAGGGACCACACGTGTGCGGATGAGGCATAGAGGCTAAAGTTTCTTGAAGCTGGAACAAACACAGACTGTCCCCAGGTGTCCAGAGTCTGTCTCCACCACAGCCAGGTGGTTCAGCTCTGTCCCTCGGTGGAAGCCTAGCCTTGTCTTCACCCATCCCAGAAGAAGGGCCAGAGTCCAGAAATTCTGTGACATCATTTCAGTCCATGCCAAAGTTTAGTCCAGTTCAGTCTCTGCTCCCATCTGGCTAGCTTAGTCCCTGTTCCCGGTTGTGCTCCAGCCGGCACTGCATTGTTGTACCCAGGCCCGAGCTTGGTCTCATTCAGCTGCTGGGTCTGTGCAATCGCTGGGCCCTCACTTGGAACCCATGGTTGGGCCTGCACAGCTGCTATGGAGGGAGCATGTGTAAACAAGCTGGTTAACAAATGCGTGTCACTGAGAAAGAGGACTTCGTTAAGCTTTGCTTATATTATATCAGGATTTCGAGCTGATTGATCATCTTCCCAAGCCCCTGTGGGTTTGTCCTGGGTATTCTCCCAACCAATCCATTTCCTAGATTTTCTAAGGATCTGTATCCCTTATCCAATCTGATTCTTTCCCAGACTAGGTTCCTCCCCTTTATGGTTGTCATCTTACCTCCTCCTGCAGCATGCTTCAAAGTAGAAGGACCTATTCCTGCACCATCTTGGCTTCTACGGCCCATGTGCCCAGCAGAGGAATTTTCCCTGCTGTTTTTATTCCTCCCACGGTAATCCCAGCTAATGACTCATAACAGGTCCTTCCTACCTGCTTTGGAGATTAGATCCTGACGGCGAAGGATGCAGCGGTCCTCTGGGGAACCTATGGATGCTGCTGTGTCCTAGTGAGGCAGGCTTAATGTCCAATTCCCTTTGCTCCCTTCCTTTATTAATTCTAACCAGCTACCTGTGCTAACACAATGATGAGAAAAACCATGTGTGCCACTAGTGTGTTCAGAGCATTTAATTGCCAGTGTGACACCCTCCTGAACTCAGTTTCCCTTTGATGTAGTGAGCAGCAGTGATTGTGAGACTGCCTGCTCCTTTACCTGGCTTCCTGAGTGACTATAAGGACCACAACAAGCCTTCTGACTCACAATAGACACACAGCTTAAATGAGAAATAAACTCTTAAGGATCTGAGTTACTGAAATTTAAGAGTTGTTTGTTGCTACAACATGACTGTGTCCACCCGGACTGAAACATCTATCCTAGTAGTTAATTTTAATCTCCTGTTTTTTCCTCCTGGGAATCTCCCCTATTTGATCATACTCTCAATCCCCAAGGTCTTATTTATCCTTCCCTGTGACTTCTCTCTCTTTTTTTACCTTCAATTCTTTCTGTCCTATACAATTCCTCTCTGCAGTCCTCCTTATGTGGGGGTGTCTCCCGGAGGAAATGTAAGTAGACATGAATTTAGGGGCAGAATCACTCCATCTGTCCTTCTTCTGTTCAAATTAGGACCGGAAAGTGGAACCCATCCTAGGTCCTGCTCATGAAATGCAGTCATTTCTGCAGGTGAATGAAGACTTAGGTGCAGTTTGGGTCACTCCTGTCACCCTGTGCATGTCAGGCCTTATCTTCCCAGTGATGAGGTTGTGTCTATCCACAACTGCACCAAGTATGTCCATTTAACAAGGACAAGAGTGGCTGATATGTCCCTAATGGACCTTGAAAATTCACTCGACTAGTGTGAAATGGGTCAATAAAAACAAGAAATGAAATTGAGGTCAGAGACTTTCTCTGGAGAGATAGTAAACAACACCAAGGCATCCTGCATGCTCCCGTCCCCACGGTGCTCCTGCTAACAGATAGCCTCAGGAAATGTCACTGCTGCATGGTGCCCCAGGAGCCATGAAGGAAACAGAGCTTTTAGGAAATCTTAAAGACAGGCTATGTCCATAACAGATGAGATTGCCCCTTCAGTTCCTAATTCTACATTGTAGCTAAAACCCCAGGGCCATGCTCCTTGATTATGACTGGGGATTTGGCTAGGATGGAAGTATTGTGAGGGCTGGGGTTAGGTCTTTCTCAAGATTATATTTTAGTACCTAGCACAGTCCATGGCATATAGTACATAGCTTGTGACTTCTGAGGAATGATTCAGTGGGTAAATGAATATCTTAATCTATTCAGATGCTGTATCAAAAGTACTATAAACTGGGTAGCTTATCAACCACAAATATTTATTCCCCACAGTTCTGAGGACAGGGAAATCAAAGATCATGACACCAGCAGGTTCGATGTCTGGTGAGAACCTGCTTTCCTTAGACAGCTGTCTTATTATTATAATGTCACCGGTGAAGGGGAGAGGGAGTTCTGTTGGACCTATTGTATAAGTGCACTAATCTGACTCAAGCCCTCAGGTCCTAAATCATCTCCCAAAGACCCTACTGCCTAATGCCATCCTGCTGGGGCGAGGATTTCAACATATGAATTGGAGCAGGGCACGCAAATTGATAAACTGCATAAGTTGCTCTCTTCATCTCTCTCCCTCTCTCTGGCACTTCTCTGAGTGTTGTCTATGTGGCTGTCACTGTGCTAGGCAACAGGGATGAGGACACACCAGGAAGGCAAAGCTCTGTTATTCTCATTTTAGCGAGGAAGGCAGGCCTTTTCGTGAAGGATCTCAAGGGCGGTGCAAGTGCAGAGAGTATGGGGGCAAAAGAAATAGAGTGGAAATCTCCCTCCGAGAAGAGGGGGAGAGGAAGTGACGGCCTCCTGGTGTGGTGACCCCTTTTCTGAGGGTTGGAAGGATGAAAAGTTTTGCTATGTGGAACCATCAGAAGAAGAGCATTCCAGAAAGAGATTATATCTATCTTACCACCTGACTTTCCTGATAATCCTGGCTGGATAAACAGGACAGAGAATACGGGCCATCAGGAGATCTTCGGGGGGAGGCACAGGGAGAACTTGGTCTCCCTCAGCCTTAACGAGATGCACTCTTCAACATGGTTTGCTTCATCCTTCCGAGCAGGACCAAGCCTCATCCCCTGGGAAGCCTTCAGTTTAATCTGCCAAATATTTCTACCTTGTGCATCTAACATGTCTCACGCAAGCTGTGTGAGCTCAGGGAAGTCACCTTCAATTTTTTAATCTGCTAAATTAGGGTTTTAAGAACACCCTTCCCTTCAAATTATAGTATAATTAATGACACAGCACCTGGTAGTTAATCAATCTCTCGGTTCCTTGTTTTTTTCACCTATGAAATGTTATGATAATAAAATGTGTCAACAGAGGTAAAGCACTTAGGGCAGTGCCTGGCACACGGTGAACATCTCTGAGTGTTAATATTATAATTCTTACTACATCTATTACTTCTATCCCTTAATAAGGACTGCTTGGTATTAATAATAAAAATAATGCATGAGAGCTCTTTTCATTACCCTGAACCTCCTTCCCACACTGATCTCACTGATCTTAAAGGAACAGGGCCTTGTCTGAAAATTCTAACTCCTGGCCCATGGTCCTTCAGTCATGGGTGCCAGCTGGCATGCCCCTTAGTTAAGAAAGGAGGCTGGTGAATCTTCCGAGCTGCGGGCGCTCTGCTCCTCTGAGCCCTCTGCCCTCTTCCTTGGCTGGAGGACACGGTGGGGTCATTTGCTTTTTTCCCAGCGATGCTGGCAACATAGGCCTTTCTGCTGCTAAAAATATGCAGCTCAAGATTCAAGGTGAACCAAACGCATTGATTTTCAACCCGGACAAAGATGAGAGGGAAAATAGTATTCAGGGTTTCTACCTGGAGTTGAGGGGGTTGAGAGACTTAAGGTTTCATTTAAAATTATAAACCATGTGTTTTAATCCATTGGGGTTTCTAACTGGGTTTAGCAACATATTATTATTACTGGCGTAGGTTTACCAGCAATGACTTCTTGGTAGGAGAGGGTAGAAAAATCTTCAATTTGAAAGACAGTCCCTTTGGATGGGGTTCACCATCCTTCCACTTGACCCCTATCTCTCAGTGGTTCTACTCTGGTGATACATTGTCCTTGAAGGTTACAGTGGCCTAAGATACAAACACATTAAAAATTCTGTCTTCTGGCAAATTTCGTGACTCATCACTTCTGAATGAAACTATATATGTAATATTTCTCCAACAATAATGATGGGTAGTGTGGGTATAGCACTGTTCTCTACTCTGTATGTCCTACGATGAACACACAACATAATTTTATGATAAGAACTGCATAGATTTTAAAAAAATAAAAATAATGCCAAGGAGCTGTTGCAGGGCCTTGGTATGTTTAGTGAATAAAAAAATAAATGAAGATGAAGCCAGGTATCATAAAAATAATCTTAGTAACTCTCCAAAGTTCAGAATCAGCATCTGTTAAGCATTTTAGCCAGATGTCGGCTACATACTACACATAAACTACTTTGTATAATCCTCGCCAATTGGGTAATGACAAAGAAAGCAATAGCCCTATTTTATAGATGAAGATATTGAGGCCCCAGATGATTAATCAGCTTGCCTAAGACCACAGAGGTAGGGAATAAAGAAGAGAGGATGAGACCAGGTCTCAAAGCCAATGCTCTGTAGACTACAGCAAGCTTTCTCTTTCAGTCCTGGGAAAATCAGAGTTTGGATTCAGAGTACACGTAGTAGAGTTTGTCCCATTGGGGTCCTGGACCTGTGGCATCAGCATCACTGGGGAACTTGTCAGAAATCTCTAACCTGGCCCAGACACGCTGAATCAATAACCCTGGGGCTGGGCCCGGCAATCTGGATTTCGGAAAGCCCTCCGAGAGATCGGAATGTGTCGCTACAGTCGCAATAATATCAGTAAAGAAATAGAGCCTCGGAAAGACAAAGCAAATTGCCCACATTGCCAAAACACACCCAGGTTTTGAAATGAGGTTTGTGACAAGGAGTTGTTTTTTCACATGCCGGATAAATTCTTTCGTGTCTGGGCTTTAGTTTTTTTTTATTAGCTACCAACTAAAAGCAATGGTCAAAGATGATGACTCTAGAAATCAAAAGCATCTCTCCTACTTAGGAGCTAAGAGGCTTGAGGTAATTTATTAAACACTTCCTGCTGATATTTCCTTATCTGCTCAGTGTCTTCTCAGGCCGTTAGGGCGATCAATGAGAAACTGCGTGTTAAGTGCTTTTGCACAGAGCTTGGCACAGGATAGATGCTCAGTAAACGGCGAGCCTGTCGCTGATACTCATAGCTCAGCCTCCTTCTCTCTAGGTAAAGCAAAGGATATCCTTACCCTATGCCTGGGGCATAGTAGGTGCACAATAAACGCTCAGCCCTTTTTGTTCTTTCTCACGGAGGCTTCCTGTATTCTTCTTGACAGGCTAAGTACAGTACCTCCCAAGCTGGGGTTTCACCTTCTGGAGTTTCTCCTTGCCACCAACTCCCTTAACGGCAAGCCCTGAAGATGGATCCCGGGGAAATAAATTCCAAAACTATAGTAATGGAAAAACTTAGCTTCAGACAACTTTAGCATCGTATTTTTAATAAGAGCTTCTGCGCCATAAAGTAGTTGCCTTGCCGCCCTCTGTCCTAAGAATTCGGGTTATTAGCTATTACCCCCTGGAGATGCACCCACACATACACACCGCCCCCCACCCCGCCTTCCGGAGGAGCCCTTGCTTTTCCCTGGAGAGTCGCTGTAGCCCACTAGGTAAAACAGCAATTTAATAAGATGCTTAATTATTTTTGAACCAACAACAATATTTTGCTGAATACTGTAATTGCATTTTCCATTTTGCTAGAAAATTGAATTCTGAGAAGCATGTGAACTTGTCACATCAGCGAGCAGCCTGGAAAACCAACAGACTCCACACTAAGGGCTGCGGCTCCTTCCGTAATCACCCGCACTCCCCCGCACTCCCAGCGACAGGCATTGAGGACTCTGAACCCAGCTCAAGTGGAAAAATTTCATATGTGCATACCGTGACTGACAATGTAGAAAGGGGTGGTAAGGGTGGCTGGACAGTCCTGGATTCTATACAATGATTCTACGGTTACTGACATGTGACCTCATAACAAAATCACACCACCTCTCTTCAGTCTTAATTTCCCTGTCTCTGAAATGTGGTCACTAATGCCTACACTGTTGGTCCTGGAGGGGTTTAGTAGATACCACGGTAGGTAAAGGCTGACACCTAGTAGGTATTCTATAAACAGAGCCTCTTTGGTCCAAAGAGATTTCTAAAGAAATTGTTTTCAGCATTGAGAAAACGAACCAGAGTTAAACAACCAAAATGGGAGAACGTACACCCTTGGACTTGGCCAGAGCTCAGAATCGTTAAAGTCCAGCCATCCTGTCGCTTCGCCCATCCATGCTTAGCACTCGGTTCATCGCCACACTCCTGTGCTCCCTGTATACTTTTGTCCTCTACCGATGGCAGATGGCACTGATGACAAATTGCTGTTTCCATGAGTCACAGGCCTATTAATCCCACCGCCATCTCCTTAAAACACATCCCTGCATTTCGCATGATGCTGCGCTTCCTTTACAAATGTTTCAGTTGCTTAGTTACCGGCTAACACCGATAAGGCTTGCTGCCGGGCTAACCCTGCCCCTCCCTGCAGCAGGGACGACCCCGAGGCACTCTGTGGGCCTGCGTCTGCCCCACCCTGCCGCTCTGGCTTGCCTGCCCCTGGTTCCCTCTGCCCAGGCTTCTGCTCCTTCACTCCCCTTAACAACTCCCGGGAGTTTTCCAAAACATAGGCTCCGGCTGTCTCTCCACTTGGCGCTCTCTTCCTGTGTGTCAAGACCAGCCGTCTTGTAAGTGCCAAAGCGGTTTGAACTCCATAGATGTGTCCCAAATTGGGGACCATTTATAATGTTATAGCCTCACGAAGTCTTCACTTTGTAAAAGAGTCTACTTCGCCACTTTAAAAACAAACATTATCATTATTTAAAAATTAAAAAATATTTTTTAAAAAGATGTTATTTGTTTTTTTAGAGAGAGGGGAAAGGAGGGAGAAAGAGAGGGAGAGACACATCAATGTGTGGTTGCCTCTTATGCACCACTCCCTCCCACTGGGGACCTGGCCCACAACCCAGGCATGTACCCTGACTGGGAATTGAACTGGTGACTCTTCGATTTGCAGGCCAGCACTCAATCCACTGAGCCACACCAGCCACAGCAAAAAAATATTGAAATGAAGGAAAATGATAAAACAATGTATGCTGTAGATAGACATCTAGATACATAGATAGATAAATAGATAGATAGATAGATAGATAGAATATAGATATATTACCTAAAGTCCATCAGTATGAATGCCATGGCATATTTCCTTCCAATAGTTTTCTATTTATAGTTATATATTTTAAAAATTTTTATAAAGATTTTATTTATTTTATTTTTAGACAGAGGGGAAGGGAGGGAGAAAGAGAAGGAGAGAAACATCAGTGTGTGGTTGCCTCTTATGCGCCCCCTACTGGGGACCTGGCCCGCAACCCAGGCATTTGCCCTGACTGGGGAATCGAACCAGTGGCCCTTTGATTTGCAGGCTGATGTTCAATCCACTGAGCTACACCAGCCAGGGCTTTATAGTTATATTTTTAATTTTGGTTTTTATAATAGGATAATATTTATTTGTAATTTTATGTTCAAATTCTTTTAAATTACCCTCTTCATACATCAGCTGTCCTCATTAGACTCTCTCCATTAGCATAAATTAAATGGCTGAATACTATTCCTCTGAGTAGAGGTATCAGCTTTCTTAATCCTTCCTCAGTTTTTTAAAAAAAAATTTCTTTTTATCACAAGTAATTCTGTGATGGGCTACTTCGCCCATAAAGCTGCCCTTCCCGAAGGAGGCAACAGGTCATAAGTATGAAATATAAAGTAAAGGACAGAGTACAGCAAGGTTAGAGGGGACAGGAAGAAACGGTCACTATATTAAATACAGTGCGATGGGTAGGCCTCACTGACACCAAAGACAGAAGATGATGAGGGTGTCTGCCAGGCAGGTAACTGGCAGAAGATTCTTCAAGTTGTACAAAGATAGCATAATTGTCCAGGGTCACACAGGTGGCCGGTGGCAGAACAGACCCAAGTCACTAGGATTCTGTCTACTGTGCCTTAGTTTTCAAACCTGGAAACATCAGAGAATAGAAAGTGACCTGGACTGTCTTAACATTGCCCTCAGCTTGACTAAATTTGGGGCAGGTTTCTTCCTGGCTGTAGGCCCCTGACCTCCCTTCTCTTAGATAATTTACTTTGGAAAGTTTACAGTCTGAAATTATTTCTCTGCCCCTTTGAGATGTAAATCTTTCCCCAGACTCTTGCAAGTTTTACAACTCCGAAATGTCTTTCTCAAGGGCCTGGGGGCCGTGACTTTAAAATGGGATCATCTACGGAGGTAGTACCCCATCTCCTAGTCTCTGTAGAAGGGTAGGAGCTTAATGTCGACGGGTGCCCATTAGCGAACACCAATGGCCCAATCACAGTGCGTGATGCTCCCCTCCCCAAACTGCTCTCTAGTGCTTTTCCACTAGCTCACCCCAGCTCTTAACCTCTTGCCTTTTGTTTCAGCAGGTTTAGTTCGATCTCACTCTGCTATTGCAGTAGTCTTGAATAAAGTCTTTCTTTCCTGCTTCTAGTATAATTTTTCTTTAATAAGAGGTGTAGTCCGGCATTTCCCTAAATGTGTCCATTGGCGCTCCTCAGAATTTGTCTCCAAGTATTCGCCTTGAGAGCCCACTAGTTTATTGAAGGCTACTTTCCCACAGACCTATGGCTGCGCTGACCCAAAGTCTAGAAGGCATCTCTCACTCTTTTTTTTTTTCCTCACATCTCACTATCCATCCATCAGGAAGTCCTATCAGCTGTATCTCTGTCATGTCTTGCAAACCTAGCCCACTCTCTCCACTTTCGCCCTTATCACTGGTCATTCCATCCATCATCATCATCTCTCACCTGGATTAGCGCAATGGCTTCTTAACTGGTTCCCCACTTGCTTTCCCTTACTGTTTATTCTTTATAAAGCAGGCGGCGGGGGGCGGGGGGGGGCGGAGAGAACTTTTTAAAGTGAGATTACATCCCACCTTTGCTCATGAGCCTCCAGTGGCTTTCCACTACACTCTCAATAAAATTCAAATCTTTTGTGGCTCCCAAGGCCCTGTTTCTTCTCTTGCCTGTACTCTACCCACTTAAGTTTTCCTTCCCTCCTCCTAGACATTTTGGTCAATAATGCTCTCACTCTGGGAACCTGGGACCTTGCAGTTCCTACTGGGGAGACCCTTGGTATGGCTTCCATTCTCAGTTTTCAGCAACCGGGTGACACATGTCTTCCTTCATTATCTGATTTCTCCACCAGAAAGAGTGGATCTTTTCATTCCCCATCACTGCTGCCTGTTTGCATGATACATACCAGGACCCAGCATGTTACATTTATTTTATTATTGTCTGAACCCCCGACCCCAGCCCTATGCTATAAGTTTCATTTTGTCACTGCCCTATTTTTGTAGCTAGTAAGATCCTGGTACAAAGTAAATGCTCAACAAGTAATGAGAGAGTGAGGGAAGTCTGAGAATTCTTGCAGTTAAAAAAATAATTGCTCAGCTCTCTGACCCACCCTTTCCCAAACTTGCTTATCCACCAAATCCTTTTCCATGCAACACTTTCACTGCAGAACGGAGTCACAAAGCACAGACGGCAGTAGATAAGGTGACTGAGAGGTCTTTGCTTTTGCTCTCATCAAGCAACAGGACCCACGTTACCTCCTACTGGAATGTGAGTAGTCGCTGTGGGGTTTTGTACAACAAAATGTGGTGGAGATGGAGCTGTGACCAGTTTCTGGTCTCAGGCCTTAAGGAACAGGCAGCTTTTACATCCTGTCTTTTGAAAAAACTCTGGGAGCCCAGGGTTGCCATCTCTGAAGGCTGATCATGCTGACAAGGGCGGCTGGAGTGGCCACGCATAGACACTCCAGTCGGCAGTCTCAGCAGAGCCCAGGCTCGCTGCCTTTCTCCTAAATCACCTTCTTCCTGTCTCGCGTCTCACAGACGTGTGAGAGAAGGCATCTTGCACTCTCCAGACCAGCCTGCCCACTGGCTAAATACTGTCGAATGATGTTCTTTGACACCTCATGGAGGAGAAGGATCTGCCCCTGAGCTCTGCCCCACTTGCTCATCCGCAAAATCACTTGATGTAATAAAGTGAAGTTTCAGAAAAAATTAAACTATCCTAAGTTTTGGTATTTTGCTATGCAACAATACAGAGCAGAAATGCTGATATAATCTGTTCGCTTTGTTCTTTTCTCATGGGAAAATGAAGTCCCAAATGCTCTTAGCCAGTTCATATCGGAACAGGGACTAGAACCCATGCATTCTGATTCTAGCTCAGCGTTCATGACAGAGAGGTTTAGGACTTGCTCTCCATCCCTGTTGTCCCTTCTCTCACATGGGTTGTCTCTTTCAGTTTAAACTGACATTTATTGAATACATTCTGGGTGTCAAACCACAGACCTGGGAACATTTACATACCCATTTCATTCAGTCTCTCCAGCCTGGGGAGTTCTTCGGGAACCCAGACTGTGCAGGCCAGCAAAGAGGGATGTCACCAAGGCTATAAAATAAAAGGTAAGTCCAGCCAGAGTGTAAATTGACCAGAATATATTTCATTCTCCTGGCTGCAAGACCTCAAGCTTTTGAATGAATATGTGCTTAACTATTTATAATTGACCTTTGCACAAAAGAACATGAAAATTTTATAGCTCAAGGCTTCATTTATTAACTTTACTGGAGTGTAAAATATTGCTGTTTGCCATAAATTTGTACCAGGACAAACAATATATATGCTAATTAGCAGTCATGTCATCGTCTACACGCTGTTGTGGTGGCTGGTCATTTCCAACAGGCAAAATAGCAGAATTCAATCGACAAATGACAATTGAATTGCTTGATACTTGCTGTTCAAACAGTGAAGTCTGGAGTGATGAATTAATGGTGTTCATTATAACGAGTCCATTTCCTTCTCATTTCTTTTATAAATGAGTCCAAGTAACACACTGATTCTCTCCAAGAAATGCTCCTGGGAACCTGCTGAGATGCACCTGCAAAACACCCCCCTACTCAGCAGAGACTCTTCGGCTCCCATCTAATGGTTTTCATGTTCCCTCTGGAAGCCCCTGAGACTCACAGGCGCTGCAGGCTTGGAAGGGGCCTTAGAGATCATCTGCACTTGCTTTATAGGGAAGGGGACGGAGGCTGACGGAGGTGAAGCACATTGTTCACAGTCGAACAGACGGAGAGATGGAATCAGAGCTCAAGGGCAGATCTTGGCAAAAACGGGTCTGGGAAAGCCCTAGAAGTCATTGTTTTCTACCCATTGAAAAGATGGGAAAATGGGAGATCAGAGAGGGAAAGTTCGGATGCTGTATCCTTCGTGCAGTCTGATACCCCTAAGTAAAACCCCTGGCTTCATTCCACCCACTCATGTATCCATTCGTTGAATAGATTTTTAGTGCTTACCATGCACTAGGGGCCAGAAAGAAAATGGTCATCCAAGAGGCCCTGCTCTCCTGGAGTCAAATGTACAGAGTGAGCGAGAGACGTTAATCAAACTGTCACACCATTTAGTAATAGCAAGATGCGATTGGCACTATTAGGGTGGTGAGGGTGGCAAAAAGAAATGCGATCTCATCTGAAGGGCTCGATCCTATCTGAGCTGAGATCTGAATGATGCATAGTGGTTGATAGGTTAAGTCTGTTCAGGGGGTGGTTAAAACACATTCTAGTCAAAGGGAATAGCACAAACAAAGGTCCCGAGAAGAAGAAGCTTGGTCTACTGTAGGAATTAAAGAAAGGTTGTCATGGCTGTGTGCACAGAATGATGGAGAACATAACACAGAATGAATCTAGTAAGATGACCCCAGTTTTAATCATATTGAACTTTGTGGGCTTTAGTTTGGAAGACATATGGAGAGCAAATAAACACTTTAAGGAACATGAAAATGACATGCATAAACAGAACACTTTGTCTCCATTGTAGCACATATTATATTAAATCACAATGTCGCTCTCATGGCTGTATCCTTGACTATAAAACTAAGACTTGAAACATGACTATTTATTCCTTAGATTTACAGCATCTAGTTCAGTTCTTGGTATCTAAGGGAAACTTGAATATGGTCTGCTGAATGAAAAGATGACTTTCCCACCATCATCTAAAATATTGGCAAAGAAGAGCCTACTGTTCTGTTTTTATACAAAGTGGACTATTTCTTCCCATCTCTATTATGATATAAGTGTAAAGATGCAAAATACCCCAACCATCCCTTCTTTGGCTTCGCTGACACAATTCATTTTATTTCCGAGAGAAAATTCCCAGTGATATAGAAACCAAAGCCTGCTGAAATTTTCTGGGAAAGATTTTGTCCCTCAACAAATGAGACTAACAAAGCTGGTAAGTCTCCCCGGTTTTCCTTTCGCTTTGAATTTAAACACAATATCTGGAGCTGTGGCAACCACCTTGTGACCATGAACTGACCAACGTTATGAAAGAGCAAAGAGAACCATTAATGTACAGATATCAATCTCAATATTGTTAAGTGTCAAAGTAACCCCTCGCTCTAGACCTGATAAACAGAAATAAAGAAACTTTTATTGGTTTTAGCCACTCTACTCAGGTTTTCTGTTATTTGCAGCCAATCACAGTTCTAACTGGTGCAGATCTCTAACACAGTACATGTCACAAAAATAGAAATTCAATGCATATTTACTCTTTTCCCAAGTCAGTCATTCTTTTTTCCACCAAGATTTTTTTTGTACATTTATCCAGTGTTTACTCTATCCACTTGTGTGATCATACATACTCAAATACTGGAGAGAGAGGGGGAGAGAGAAAGAGACAGAGGACATGAATGAATGACGTTACCTTGGGAAACTTAAAATCCTATTGGAAGTTGAGAGACTCACACAGACAAAACAGTAACTCCCTAGAGCACCGTATTGAAAAACAGGGACAAGGGTTCAGTCCCACACCCAATCCTACCATTAACAACAGTGAAAATCTGGAAAATCACTTCACTGTTTGCGGCCTCCACTTACTCTTTTGAATACTGAGGAGATTTCGATATTCTCTAACGTCGCGCTTCCCAAGGGTATTCCATAACACCAATGCTGCCTAATCCCTGACGAGGTGTGTGAGGTTGCAGACTCCCAGACCGCACCCTCCCCTCCAGATCATAGCCTCTACGGCTGAGAAAGAATGAGCGGCGTCGGAAGCGCGCTCTTAAAGTTACGGCTATAAAGTCGAAGGGTCACCGTCAAGTTCTACTCTTGATTTAGTCAGTATTCTCTGATTCACTTGGAATGAAGTTCACACTCTGTGTTTCAGATTATACAGATAATGCAGGAAACTGATGGTTTGAAGCATTCTTTTAGCTGACATACGGTGATTAAGAGCTCAGGCCCCAGTACACGCCCGGTGATCCCGACTGCTCCTGAACCAGAACTGAACATTAGTGGCAATTGCTGAATTAAATTATAGGAACCTCCACAGTGTTTGCTGCTGGAACTGTTCACAGTGTTGTCAAAATACCCTCTGCGCATATGTATCTGTGTGGATGTGTGTTTGGACACATGTACGCCTGTGTATAAATATTTGCATGGCCACATATGGGTGTGCACGTGGGCATGTGCAAGTGCTTAAGCATATACTAATATGTGTGCACTGAGACAGAATGTATACTGTTCTACGTGGCGACATGTGCTTATAGACACATTTTTGCACGTCTACGCTTACGAATTCACATGAGCATACACATATGTATGTAAATGTATCATTTCTACACCATTTGTTATTAATTCCAAATTGAGTTATGAATAGAAAATCATAATCCTCTTTATTCAGTAGACCCTGAGGTGCAGGGAAATAGAAGGAACTGGATGATTTGCAGAAGTTAGACTCTGAATATTAATTTCACTTAGTTTCTTCAAATATCTTCTTATAAAGGTAGCTTTAAATAAATGATACAGAGGAGGAAACGCTGGGCTTCTGGTCCTAGCACTACGGATAATGCACTAGATGGTCTTGGGCAAGTCACGTGATCTTGGTATGCCTCAGCTTCACCTTCTTTTTCTGCAGTCTTAGAGATTTTTGTTTAAACCTAAGTGATAGTTACAGTGTGTGTCTATCTCTTTAGAACATTAATGTCCCTTGATAATAGCAGCTATACCTTGTTCAGTTCCATATCACCAATGTCTACGGGAGAGTCTGGCATACTGTGATGGTGATGGTGATGACAATGATGGTGACGACGATGATGACATGGGAGCTAACATTTATTGAGTTCCTACTGTATCATAGCAATTTTAAGCACTTTACATGGATTGCTTCATTTCATTTTCACCACACATGTAAAGTAGTTGCTGCTACGGTCCCCATTTTTTGAAGGTGTAGTTCAGAGAAATCAATTAGCCTGTCCAGTGCTATCAGGTGAGAGGTTACCATAACAAGTTCAAATTCACATCTGTCTGGCTCCAAGGGGTCCCAGAAGATACTGGTGTGATGGTGCCCAAGGAAGCGTTATGGGATACTCTAATAGAATGACGTTTAGCAGAACGCAGTGTTTACTGGGGATCCCAAAACATCTTGTCAACAGAGAATAGACTCTAGTTTAAGATCACGTACGAGAGACACACTTTAAAGGTGGAAGGGATCACAAAGGTCTCAGGGCGCAAATGGCCTTACTATATATTAAGGAAGTTGAGGCCTAGCAAGGTAAAGTGACTTGCTCAAGGTGACAAGTTACCATAGCAACAATAAAAATAGAATCCCGTGTCCCTCATTCCCAGTGTGTCTCTCCTCTTCTATCCCCGAGGGCTTTGTAACCGTCCCTTCTTTTACACAAAAAGACAAAAAGTCTTCAAGTTTACCTTATAGGATAACAGAGAAGATCAGCGGAAATTTTCTCTATACAAACACAAATTGCAATTATTGTTATTATTGTAATTATGCTGTTTATACCGCTGCTCCCTGTTAGTTCTCAGAGTCAGTGGACGGACACCAGGACTGGATAATTAAATATGCTAAAGTGCCTGTCGTGAATCCCCACGAACCTAGGAGACAGAGCTTTCATGGGCCAATCACCTCATTCCCCCAAATTGCCCCATCTTGTAATTAAAAATTAAACCGTTTTCCAATGAAATAATTTTGTTCATTCTTCTTTCTCCCGCTTCAGTGCCTGTGGCACCAGCTAAATTTCAAATTAAATAATTCAACTGCAATACATTTAAAATAGATCGCGTTTAGTGCTATACTTCTGATTGGCTGCAAAACCAGGCCAATCGAACGAAACTCAGGTGGATGTCGGCCACCAGGGGTGTGCAAGGCGCGGGGTTCCTTTAATGAGGGCTGGCTGCCTCTCCCTTTTTGCTTATTCTTAGGGTGTAGTAGCACAATGAGTCCTTTTTTCCCCCCATTAACCATTTGTCTCGTGCTTGTTTCTTTGTTCTCCTGTTCTCCCTTTTGATCAAAAACTTCCTTTAGAAAACAGATTCCTCCATTTTGCCTTTTTTGGTGGGCTGCTCTGAGCTTGCATTCAACATCTGCTTACCTGCTAGGGCAATAGAGACATATTAGGGCTCCCCCTGCCATGCCTTGCAAGGGGGAGGCAGAAGGCAGGCAGGATGGATTAAGGGACTGTGCTGAGTCAAATGCTCTCTCCTCCTGGGGCTGCCAGTTTTCATCTGGCTCAGGCTGGCAGGATCTCAGAATCATTATTTCATTTGACAGATAATACTGTAACAATAGCCTACACTGCTAATGGTCCTCACCTGGAAAGCTCGCACGGACCGGGGGTAAGGAGGGGCATGGGTTTGATGTCCTGGTGTGTGCCCTAGGGGGAGGTACGTAGTCACTCTGGACCTCATTTCCTCAACTCTTCCCAGCCTAGACATCATAGTTTTATCTATTCTTAGGCACAGGAGTAAAAGGGAAATCTGAACAAATGACTTTCAGGGAGGTCAACCAGGATTATGAGTTAATGAGGACAGCCGAACAAGGGGTATCAGTTGCTAGACAGGAGGCAGGGATGATGCTCTTCCCTGCAACTCAAGTATCCACGAAGGGAAGGAAATTCCTACTTTACTGCCTAAAGAGGGGAAAGAGACTTTCTGTTGCTCTCCGGTTTCACGCTCCCTCTTCCCCAGAGGATACATTTTCACTTATGTGATTGCTGAGTTTGGGAGAAGAAGCTCGGCTTGTGTATCTCAGGCCTTTCTAAGCTCTCACTTTTCGAGCCAGCCTGTCTGCAGGACCCACATGTCTCCATGTCGCGGGGCTCAGCTCACAGAGCCGATCTCTCCCTAGATAGGGGGAGGGATGTGCTGTGGTCCAATGCTGCCTGGGATGGGTGGCGAAGTTCATTCAAGGGTGATATGAAAGGGCTGCTGACATGATTTACCCCCCAAGCAAACGTCGATCAGTAACAAATCAGGGATATTTGAATTTCATTGCTGTGTTTCTTGAATCTTATTTCTCAACAAGTTCTGAATACTGTAAAGGAAAAAGGGGCTTGTTTATTTACCTTGCGAAACTAACCTATTTTTCCTGCAGAGGCCTGAGGAAATATACCAAAAGCCACTGGGTAGCAGAGAGGAAGAGCTAGCTCCTCAAAGCTCTGCAGGGCCATGTAGGACTGACAGAGGCTGTTATAAGCAAACACTTCAACCCTAAAACAGCAGAGGAGAACTCCCCCGAGGTAGTGAGCTCTGTCACAAGGGGGTGGCCAGTCCAGGCCACAGTATCATTAACCCCTCCCGTGTACTTCTGGCACTGGCGGTTGGTTTGCTTTGACATGAGAATGGAAAACAATTGTGGAGGGTGTTGGGAACATCCCTGGGTCCCACTTCACTTGCACCAAGCCCTGTCACTTTTTTCTGCAAAGGCTTTCACAGTGGCGGATGCCAGGATAGTTGTGTTCCTGAATAATTAATGATTGCATTTGTCATTTGCAGAAATATGTTTAGAGAGAGAGGACACGAGTTTACAATGTGGCACGCAGGACCTAGTGAAACCCTCTCCTTCCCATCAATGCACTCAGCTGGGGCATGTGCACGCACAGGTAGACGTGCATGCACACTCACACGTACGCAATGCACACATGTATGTGCACGCATGGTACACACTTGTGGATACACAGTGCACTCAGGTAGGGCACATGCAGGCAGAGGCACACGTGTGTGCACATGCAAATGGTCAAGGGGGCCATCTGATTGGCTTATTTATTAGATTGTCCCTGAGACTCATAGCCCTCTTGGAGTAAATACAAAGATATAAAATGGAAACCTATTAAAAATAAAAGTGGAATCCAGGTCCCGAGAGACCGCCAAGCTATGATGCTCACACCAGCCAGGGGCGCCCAGCAGAGGGAGACAATTGGGAGCTGCACTATGTGATGTGGCTGCCCCCCATGTGGGGCTTCCATGGTGGGAGACGAGAAAAGGAGATCATCCTTCCTCACGTGTTACAGCAAAGTAGCTCGTCTTTGTTGACCTGCTTTCAGAGGGTCGTGGTTGATCCTGGGTGCCGTTCGTTGGTAAACTCCAAAAGGACTCCCTTTGCCGGTCATATCTGGCTCTCAGGGGGACTTGATTTGGAGATGAGAGAGCCAGCCTTCCAGCCTCACAGGGAAGGAGAGGGCTGGGGCTCACCCTGGTCATTGAGTAGGGCCCCTTCGTTTCTGATTTTACTCTGGTCTTTGAATCTACCATGGGGACCAGCATGCGACAAAGTCAACCATGCCTTTCCCATGTTCTTTTTTCGTTTCCAGTTAAATATTAATTAGCAATAGAGAGAGTACGGCATCCAGTCGGTGGTGCCAAACCAATTCCTAGACTCTCCACGTGAGGCGCTAAAAGAGTCCGACGTGTGTTTGCAAGCCTCAGGGTGGGTCTTGAGAAAAAAACTGTGCAAAGTTTTGGGGGAAGGTACAGGAAGTGTCCCTTTCCTGAATAAGGCTCCTTAATTCATTTACCACGAACCTAACTCACAGACTGGTGGGAGAGACCCCCAGATTGGGTGGCTGAAGACCTGGGTTTGAGAAAGGGTTTTTTCCACTTTCTAGGTCTGTGCTTCTGGGTAACTCACTTAACTACCCGCATGTTCATTTTTTCATCTGTTAACTGGGAAAGGTTATAATAATAGCCTTTTCCTCACAAGATTGTGGTTGTAATTGCAGCAACTAATGGATATAAAAAACACTACAGCATTTAATATGCTAGAATCCCGGCTGTTTCCCTGTGTAGAGGTTTGTGAGATTTCTGTGGTCAAATAAATTTTATGACATTCATATTAAAGGCCCTGATGAGCCCTGCTGTAAATAAACAAACTGCCTCATAGTTTCAAAATCTAATTTTACCCCTGAACTCAGTTTCCTGGGAGCACCGCTTAACATCCCATTTCACATGTTGTAAAAGATGCAAGGTCATACACACACACACACACACACACACACACACAGAACCCTTTATATTTTGGCAAAAATCTAGCATAGAATGGGGTTTGATTGATACCCAAGTCAGGGAATACACTGAAGGTTGTAAAGCACCCTTCCCCGCAAATATTTTGCTTGACCATTTTGCCAAAGTCTGGCTGTGGTTTAGCTCAGTGATCCATTAAAGACATCATGGCTACATCGCCAGAAGCGAGGTTCAGTGGAGGTTTGAACAAGTTCTTTTCCTCCTGAGGATCTGGATTCCCTCGTTTGACCCAGGAGACACGCGTCCCAGATCAGTGTGAACCACACAAAGCATCAGCGTCAGAATCGCTGGGGTTTACAAACACGAATTCCCGAGCCCCAGACCTCAGACAGAAGCAGGACACCTGCACTGTCAGCTGATTCCCCTGTGGTGAGTTTTATGCACACCACAGTTTACGAAGCAGTGTTCCAGAAAACTCTCAGAGCTATACCAATGCTAACATCCTTGGCTTTCCTTATGTTCACACACTCGAAGCAAAGACAAATAAAGGTCAGGAGCTCTGAACAAAATGCAGTCGCTCTCCTCTGGGAAAACCCCCTAGGACAAGGCTCAGCACCTGGGCAAGTCTGCGAGGCACGCATCAGAAGCAAAGCAGAGCCAGCCTGTTCTCGCAGCCCTCCACTGCCTTTCTGGAGAAACCCTGCGTGCATATACGTGGGTACCTCCCTGAACGGGCCAAGCTGGAGCCAGGACCGTTGGAATGAAGCATCAAATATCAAAGTGTCTATTTAATGGTCTTTAAAAGTCCCTCCTGTCTGTCCCTTCATGTACCACCTTGCCCATAACGCTGTCAACATTCATTAAAATAGCTGTTGCCCACCCTGATAGCATGCAGGAGGGATGTGGTTTGAGGGGGTCTGGCAGCCTTAACCTTAGACCACGTCTTCCAAATTCTCCCTGTGGGGCGTGGCATCTAGCTCCTATTAGACACCTCACAGGCCATACGGGCTCTGCCTCTGTCAGTTTGAACTGTTCACTCGCCAGTCTGCCTAGAGCCAGAATCTGAATTTATTTCAAGTGTCTCCTGCTTCTACCTGGGTCCCACTATTACCTAACCTGTCCACACCTGTGTGTTTCTTGGAATTTGTTTTGTAGGTTATTGCTGCAGACCAGCACTGCCTATTGGGAACTCAGTGCAAGCCACCAAGATGAACTCCATGTACGAGGAGAAAAATGTAAAATGTTCTAGCAGCTACATTTAAAAAGAGTTTAAGAACTGAAATTAACTTTTAAAACATTTACTAATATATTTCATTTAACCCAATATATTCAAAATATTATCACTTCAACATAGAGTCAACATAAAAATTACTAATGTAATACTGTGGTTTTTTGGACCACGTTATAGAAATCCTATGTGTACTTTATGCTCACAAGCATAATTCATTCTGAATAAGCCACGTTTCAAGATCTTGGTAACAATGTGTGGCTACGACAGTGGACAGGGCAGTTCCAGGTCAATGGGAGTGAGACTATTTAGCTAATGATTCCTTTATCCACTCATTCAAATATGTTTCTAGCACTGGCTGTGATTGATACAGATCTGAACTAAAGATTGATATAGATCTGCACTAAACTAAAGAGATAAAAGCCCTCTGATATCCCTGCCCTCCTGGAACTTAATCAATTGGGTGTGACAGCCTATAAGCAAGTAGAAGAATAAATGGACAAAATAATTTCAGACTTCAATAAAGAGTATTGAAGAAGATAAAAAACAAACAACAGGTTGGTATGACAGATAGTAACCCAGAGAGAGGAGTGCGGTGGATTAGATCAAATTATAAGGGAAGACTCTCAGAACAAAAGCCTGAATGACAAGAATTTATTCATTTACTTTTTCATTGTGGTAACAACAAAACATGCACTGGCTTAGGACCCAGGTGGTATAAGGTGCTATATGGACTATTTAATGGAATTTCTGGTGCATGACTAAGCACTAGCCTGTAGTGAATATTAGACTATAATCCTTATACAAGCAAGAAACATATTCCCAGGGTCCAGAAAACTGTCTAGCTCATACTACCTGTGCAAGATATATTTAATGGTTAGACACGCGGATGAAAGAACAGCAATGCTTCATGAACCTTGGCTTTGAGAATCACAAGGTGTAGCAAAAGGCTAAAAATGTTCATTCTGTGTTGGTTTGCTAGTTAGTTTGGGGGATCGTAAGTTGCACTTGGTCTCTAAAGAAGAAGTGCTCTCAATAGGTAGGTACCTCACCCCTTCAGATGACTGCAGTAGATCTACCCAGTGGTTAGGAAAAAGAAGATCATTTTAGGCTCATCTTTCCTAAGACAAATGAACAGAAGATCAGGCTCAGAAAATGTGCTCTAAAGCACCAAGATAATTTGTGAAATTGCCAGGCCTTTCTTACTCAAGCAATTTGCCAAGATATGCAGAAATGAAACAAAATGAAAACTGTAAGTAAAGCTATTGCATTTCAAAGCAGCAAGAGCTAGTGTGAATTTTGTTGTTGTTGTTGTTTGAGAATTATAGTATTTTATAAAACTCTGGGGAGAACCTGACTTAATAGATCGATGTTTTCAGAACAATAAAAAGTGATTCAGGAGAAGGGTCACCTACCAGAGTATATTTTTATTGCAGTCAAATCTAGTCCATTAAAGAAAAAGATACTTTTAGGACTTTTATTTGTGGTGTTTATTCATTTTTTAATACTTTACCTTCCTCCTTCCTCTGTGACTTTGATGTAACCCGCTATAGTTCTGCCAATAATAATAGCTAACACATCTTAACACTAACCTAATGCCTGGAATTTTACTATCTACTTTAAATGAATTACCTCATTTGACACTCAAAACTGCACGATTATTTTGGGAAAATTGTTATCCTTTTTTTTTACAGATGTAAAAACTGAGGCTAGGAAAATTTAAAAGATTTGCCCAGATCACAGGAGAGCGTTCCTGAAATATTGGGTCTCAGGACTCACATATTTAATAATTAGTGAGGACCTGGTAATAGTTTTCAATTTCTACCGTAATGAATTACTATAATCTTAGTGGCTTAAAACAATGACTTTGCCAAAAATCAGTTGAACATGTTTGCGTAGTTTTATTTCTTGTTTCTCTATTCTGTTCCATTGATCTCTATGCCAATGCCACAACATGTTAATTGATGTAACTTCTTATTATCAGTCTGGAGATCAGGTAGCCCCATTTTTACTACTTTATTCTTCTTTTAAAGAATTTTAGAATAATCTTGTCTCTATCTTGGTGCGATTTTGATAGCAAATAAGTTAAAACTGAAGATCAATTTGGGAGAATTGATACCTTTACTATGTCGAATCCTCCAATTCATGAGAATGATTAAGTCTCTTCATTTGTTTAGACCTTAGATTTCTTTCTTCTGTGTTCTACAGTGTTCTATACATGTTTTGTTAGATTTACACCTTTTTTCAGTGATTTCTTTTTTTCAGTCATAGTAAATGGTATTATATTATTAATTCTGGTGTCCATATATTTACTGTATCAAGAAATACCATTTATTTTTTTTACACTTATATTCTGTAACACCTTGTTAAACTCACTTATTAGTTCTAGGTTTTTTTTTCCCTCTTTTTAGTGTTTTTTTGGGATTGTTCAGGTGGATAATTGCCATCATCAAATACAGAAACTTTTATTGACTCTCTTCTGATTTGCGTTTTTTATTCCATTTTCCTGCCTTACTGCACTGGCTAGAACTTCCAGTACCATGTTAAATGAGCAGCGAGAGTGGATATTCTTGTTAAGAATCTTAGGGCAAAAACATTCAGTTTTTCACCATCGAGTATAATGTTGGTAATAGCTTTTTTTCTCTTCTTTTTCTTTTTGGAACAAATACTTCTTATCAAGCTGAGAAAATTCCCTGTTCCCATTTTTCTCAGAGTGCTTATCACGAATGTTGAGTTGTGGGAAGTTTTTTATGAATGCCCAAGGATGGATATGATTATGTAATTTTTTCCTTTAGCTTGTTATTTGGTGGATTACTCCTCTGAGATCAGCTTTCCCACTTTGGCCCTGACTGTCCTAGCACTAACTCGCACACTGTAATTTAATTCCGGCACCAAACCCCTAAGAGCTAGCACATATCTCCATAAGGATCCACAAGATGCCCTTCACTTTGAAGGCCAGACACGTGTTATTAGTGTCCCCACTCACATTTCTGGCTGTCTGGCTACTAGTCCCACAGTTCCCAAGATCCCTTCAAGCTTAAGAACCTGCTATAACAACTCAAAGAACTTAGAAAAGTGCTCTATACAGCAGGTCCTCAAAAAAACATCAGATGCTGTAGGAACTTAACTTTTATTTCTATCAACAAGCCTTTGTATGGTAAAATTGGTGTCATGGTATATAGGCTCTCTTACAGTAGCAGCGCCTACTGACAACAGTAAGTGAGGACTTCCTGTACTTAGGAGTGCAGTTTTATTATAAAGGGTAGAGCTCGGGAACAGGAGTGAAGAGGCGCATGGGGTAAGATCTGGAAGGGTCCTGAGTGCAGGGGGCTTCTGTGCGTCCTCTCTGTGGGGTCAGAGCATGCTGCCTTCTAGCACAGTGGTCTCTTCACCCACGAGGAAGCTGGTCTAAGCTCGGGGTCCACCGTTTTTATTGGGATTTCATTTTATTACCCTAATACGGGATACAGCCGTCAAAACTCGGATACTCATAACAGCTATTACCAGTTACCAACCATTGACTTTTAATAATTATTATTAACAATAAGCGTTGGCTATACGTGTACACACACAGATACATACACCCACACTTTAAGCTATAGAATTGCCATTCATTAAATATTACTCAACAAATACCTATTTGCTTCTCACACTCTTACCAGAACAAAATAGCTGTGTCTTACTCATTTCCTCACACACAACAGTAATGTAATAACTCCCATTTATTGATTCCCTCCTGTATGCCAGATTACAGATATGGATTACATATATTTCATTTTCATAAAAGCCCTATAATATAAATATTATGATCTTTAACTACCAAGGAGTGAAACAAGTCTCCGAGAGGTGAGGCTACATATTACAAAATCACACAGCCAGCATTTAAAACAATGGTCTTTCTGCCTTTAATGCTGTAGTTGTCTCACTGCCTTTTTTGATATGCCCTCCATGGCTCCTGCTTCGAGGGGCCCAGTGTAAGTAGCTCGACTGCTCCCCGTTAATCCGGATAAGCTAGCAG
Organism: Mormoops blainvillei; assembly: GCA_004026545.1. Lineage (NCBI taxonomy): Eukaryota > Metazoa > Chordata > Mammalia > Chiroptera > Mormoopidae > Mormoops > Mormoops blainvillei. The sequence continues at coordinate 114,160 of PVJD01003770.1, forward strand.
AACAGAAGAACAGACGTTGGCTTAGATTCTGAAAAGACCTCTGTAGATAGTGAATCCTCTTTTCTCCCCTAGCCTGTTAAACCAGGGGAAGTGGACCTTTTTACGCTGCCAAAGTGATCACTTATCTTGCCTGTTAATCAGCCTTCCATGTCTGTATCTTGCCTCTCCGAGGGCCATCCTGTCCTCCTGAGCCTCATATGCATTGATCCTTCGGCTTAAGCCCTGGGAGCTAGCTGCCCTATCGACAAAATCCCTACTCTTATTTTTTTTCCCCTGAGTTATCAAAGAGGCTATCAAGACGGAAGATACGTTGAAGGCCGGGATCCACAGGACTCGGTGTCTGCTTGGGGGGCAGGGAAGACACTGAAGATGTGGGAGGGCCCATGGTGACTATGGCGTTTAGCCTGTGCAAGACTGGGATGAAAATCCAAATCCATGCTAACAGTGACAATGACGATGATAGGTAGGTAACATTTATTGAGAGGTTTACACACATCAGGCCGTATGTTGAAAGCTTGACTGTATGAAGTAGTTTAATCCTTACACTACCCCTTTGAGAAAATGATTCCTGCTCTCATGTTACGGATGTGAAAACAGGTGAAGCTCCTGGCAAGGGGTAGAGAGTGAGAATGGGAAGCTGACCAAGAGGTCGGTTTTGTGTTCAGACTCCAGGGAGGGGCACGGTCTCGAGCTGGAAGCCCCTAAGCCGCCCGTGCCTGCTCTGCTTCAGGTGGTGGAAGGACGTGTGACCTGGTAAACTTGTGTCAGCTCTAATGCTGCCCTGAACATCAGCCTCCTGATCCGAGAGCTTCCTTCAATGCAGAACAGCATTAATGACTGACCCGTGGCTCCCAGAAGCGCCTGGGGCGGAACGAGGTAAAGTCTGTAAAACGCCTGGCCCCTAGCTGATTCCTGCCCCCAAATATGCGCCCCTCCTGCCTTTTCTACACGCACGTACACACACACACACACACGAGTGATCAGTAAGCGGGTTTTCCCTTCCTCAAGGTAGTGAAAGAAGGGATGAGTACATTCTTTGGGGGATTTTTGGAGACACGCAGAAAGTGTCTCCAAATCCCAGCCGAAGGTATAAACAGCAGGCGCCTTGGTGACCAGGAGAGCTCTGCTCCACTCGCTGTCTTTATGTGAAGCACTGCCGGAGCCCGCTCCAAGAGGAGGGTGGGCTAGCCTGCCTGGGGACTGCGCCACTTCCCTCTAAACTCCTCTGGGGGATCACTCTAGAGACGCCAACCAGCGAGACAGCATGATAATACCTCTGCAATGTTACTGCGCCTTCCTCCGTTTGGCTGGATGCAAGCATGGATCTGTCTCCGCTCGTCCCCAACCCTCTATGAGTTTACTCTTCAAATGGCTGAGGGCAGTTGGTAGGTAGAAAAGTTCGGCTCCTTTTTTTCCTCTCCTGTCCCCTCCTCACCCCTCTTGAATCTTTCAAGGCAGCTAGGTTGGCAAGCGGCAGTACCCAGATGTGAAGTGCTGCCGGGTACGCTGGGGCTATGGTACACTGGATCCTCGGCCTCTGGAGAACAGCCTTCAAATAGCTAGACTTAAACTATCATGACTTCTCCATGTATTCTCCCTAGCCTGCCCTGCTCCAGTTCTACCCGCCCCCAACTCCGCACACACACAAGGCATTCTTTTTAAGCCTGGAGCTTGACTATGCAGCTCTACGGGCCATCCAATACTTGTTTTCTCAGTTTCCTGGGAGCCTCTGTGATTTCCCTCATTACCTTGTTTAAAACATTGTGATGTTGGCCATCTATCGTAGTTTAAAACCAAACCGGTTGATATGGCATAAACTCCTGTTTCCTGCTGTCCTTCCTTGTATTCTAGGCACGCCCTCCCTTCCATCCTTCCCCCTTCATTCTGAATGTCTTTCAAGGGCAGATGTTTGTGCCATAAAGCCTTTTACTGTCCTTCACCGGGGCTTTTACCCAGGTCGCCCCACCCAGTCTTCAGTCTTTAATATTGACCTTACTTCTTCATTGATCCATGCACACAGTCAGGTTCATATGACCCAACTCCCACTGGACCCTAAGAACTCATGAGGGCAGGGGCCAGGTCTGTCTTTTACAACTTTGTCTGTCTAGTATAGTTCCTAAGGAAGAGATTATTCATTGTTCACCAGTGTCTACTCTCCTCTTATTTAATAGAGAAACCCTAAATTCTAGCACACTAAATGACCGATAAACCATAGAGTACGTGGTACAGCTACCCTCTCACCTTGTTATGGTTAAGGGATTAAATTCTAGTCACTAGTATATGACTAGAAATAATGGATACTGCATAAGAGAAATGGTTATATACAAAACTGCCCCTCACCCTTTCTCTAATTCCTGGAAGAGGATTAGAGTGGGAGAGGTACATTAGACCCAGCCGTGAAAGATACATTTTGAGTATGGCAGAGCTGCCCTGTCAGTCTTAGATAACTTAATTCTACATGACCACATGAAAAAAAATTTAATTTGTGGAAGCCATTATATTTAGTTTTGGGTCTTTTCGCTGTAGCTTCGATCACAATTTCGATAAGTAGATATTCAATAAATGTTTTTAATGAATAATAGAGAAATGGGTTCTTGTGATCAGATGAATTTTTCCTGTCTTTGTTCTGATGCCTACTTTTTCTGTTCTCAGCCATTGTTTCTTTCTTATTTTAGAGCAAAGGATCTTCCATAGTCAGTAGAGAATCATAGTACCCAGGGATTTGACTAGATGTGGACATACAGATACAGACATGGATATAGATGGAGACATAGACTCAGGCACAGGCATAGACTTCGATAAATAAAGAAAAAGATAGAAGGAGAGAAACCGAGAGGCGGAGAACAGAAACTTAAAAAGGAGCAACCAGTGGTTAATCATTCAAACTTTAAACTTGCATCAAATGCTCAATAGTTGTATGCTAGGTGCTGATCTAGGTACTGTATATGCATTAATTCGTTTAATGCCCATAATCATTTTACGAATAGGTACTATTATTATCCCCATTTTACAGATGGGGAGATTGAGGGCCGTTTAGGGTAAATGGCTTGTCTGCAGTTACACAAATGGCGTTGCTCAGTTGTGAACCCAGGCAGTCTGACATGAGACCCTAAATCTTAATGATTGTGCTACATGGTCTTCTGAAGAATAAAAGTCACCAAAAGCATAGACTGTCAGAGCTGAAAAAATGTTCGAAAGCATCTCATCCAGTTTCCTCATTTTACAGATCAGGGAAGTATGGTCCAGTGAGGGAAAAAATGATTTGTTTAAACTGACACAAATAGAAAGAGATTTCCTATTTCGGAGAGCAATGAACAACTCCAGGGATGGCAATTGCCTTTGACTGGTATGCTGAGAATAAAAAAGGAGGAGTGCAATGACAGGAATGACACATGTCATGTGTGTTGGGGGAGCAACTGGTAGGATGCATGTGACGCATGTGTGCTAGAGTAGATATTTTGTTCCAATTATTCATTCCCTGTTAAACATCCATACTCTTTGTCATGTAACTCTACACCTTCCATTGTACACATCGTCCTATGCTATTGAAAAGGAGCTTGGTCACGTGATGTGACTGGGTCAATGGAATATCAATAGACAGGATGTGAGCAGAGGTACAAATGTGCTTGCACAGATCGGCTTGCACTTGCTCTCCTAGGGTTTCTCATAATAAAAAAATGCCTCAGAAGATACTAATTGAAGGAGAGGATGGAGACACCAAAGTCAAATGTGAAACCTAGAAACACACCCATTGGACCTACAGACTAAAGCTGTGTTGCCTCAACCAGTGCCCAAACCCATGAGTGAGACAGGAAGTGCTTGTTGCTGCCAGCCACCGAGATGTGGGCTCGTTTGTTATTAGATCATCATTATTATGGTAACATCTAACAAATACAGCATAATTCATCTTTGCCAAATGTACCTTACACAAGACTATTTCATAACAACTTCACATTCATTTTATATCAGCTTACTTGTTACGGCTTCCAAAATTGGGATGTTTGAAGGGAGATGAGTCATGTTCAATATGCTTTTATGAATTTGTAGAAATTTGTGGGGGAGCGTCAAGAGCAGAGAGCCTGTTAGAAGCAACGTCTCCTTTAGAAAGTATATATACTCTCCTAAAAGGCATGGGAAAGAGATAGCTAAAATACTGTAGGATTTCTAAACACGGAACATAAGAGTTCAGTCTATAGAGGTAGCAGCATGGGAGAGTGAGACTTATTCCTTAAAATCATTCATGTCATAATGCTGGTTGAATACGCATTGATACTTCTTATCACTCTATATAATTTTCTTACTATAATATACTAATTCTTTGTGGTCAAGGATGTCTGTACCAGCAAGTGAACTAGGTAAGGACTTGCATTTATTTCTTCTAAATCAAGGATAAAATTTTGGTGATATCATATGGCGTTAGGGTCAGGGTTCTAGGAACACCTGATTTCTGCTGTGGTGATCACTTTCACGTCATGAGTCCCACAGGGTTCCTAGATAAACAAGCCATGGCAACACCACAGGACTAAAATTATTCTTAATTGCCCACATACCTGAAATTGCAGTGCAACCTTCTAGGGCAAGATTGGGTTGGGTGTATTTGACTTTGGCTTAAGGTCTAAATAGAGCCTTTTACTCCCCCTATGGCTCACCTGCCCTCCCCCGACATACATCTCCAAATCTCGTGATTTTCTCTCCCTGCTAGAAGGGAATGAAAAAACATGACCGGTCTGAGCAGCAGCACGTGGCTCGGTGCATCAATTCCACGTGGGAAATGGAAGAGAAAACGCAGAGGGCAGAGCTGCCTACCCCAAGCGGCCCACTTACTCTTCGTCTGAATGACTATTTGAGAAGTATGGGATCCAGCATAAGGCATGGGAATCTGGCCTCCCGGGGAAATGTGGCCTCTTCTTCCTTCCTTGCTGAGCGCCCCCGTTGTGACTGGTGTGGAAAGAAGTACTGCTTCTTCTATAGGTTGTATCACCATACCTCATCATCTATGTTAGGTCAAAGCAGAGTATAGACACGTAAGCGTGTTTGTTGATTAAATAAAGACTTATGCTAGAGACGGTGGAAGCCAGCAAAACCAAGTAATACCGCACCAACCCGAAGAATTAAAAATTTATCAAGAGTGATCAGAAATGCACAGAAATTAGTTGGTCAATACCTACTTGCTGTCCTATGGGGTAGGACTTGGAGACACAAAGGCAACTGAGATAGACTGTCTGTCCTCCAAGACCTTGTATTCAGAGGGATGACATACGGATAACTGACAAAAGCTGTGAGAGAGCTAATATGGGACGAGAAAGAGAGAGCGTTCGGATCAAACAAAGCGCACTTTCTAGAACAGATGAAATCTGAACTGATTTGGAGAATGAGCTAAGGTGAGAAAGAAAGGTAGGCAGAAGGAATAGCAAGATAAACCGTGAAAGCTTGCAAAATTCTGGCATGTTGGAGAAGAAAAGTCAAATTCTGTGTGGTTAGAGGGTAGGTTGTATATGTGTGTGTTGGGGTGTTGGTCTGCGAGGGGACACGACAAAGGTGGGCCGTCAGATAGTGGCAGATGATGTTTAAGTACAGTGCACAGTGGAAGGTCAGTAGAGTAGATGGTTGGCATGGAGCTGCGGGGTGAAAAAGAAATTCTTCATGAATGAGACAATAAGAAAAAAAAATAAGAAAAAAAAAAGCCTTCACCTTGGCACCTCATGGCCTTGAGAGAGGGTGCGATCACCTGGGCCAACCTCTTCACCGTACGGAGGGGCTCCCTTGAGATGACAGGGACCGTGGTACGTGTTCCCTTTTCTCTGCTTGGCCTAATCCCTTAGCACGGATTCCTTTCCTTTTAACTCTGGGGAAAATTGTAGAGCAGATCAATTCTGTCCTAACAAAAATTAACATAAGCTATTATTCTTGAACCTTTAATATGCCAAAAATGTTAGACGCACACCAAATGTTAGACTCACACTCCCTCTTTGATTGTCTACTTTTTACAGATGAAGAAAATAAAGTCCAGAGAGGCTGAGTGGCTTGTTTAAGCCCTGCGGTTGGCAAGGGAGGGAGCAGCAACTCTAGCCCATGTCTGCACGCTCCTGAACCAGGTGCTCATAACACCTTAATCCTATAGTTGTGAAACGCACTTCAGAGATCGGCTAAAAGCAGAGACGCAGAGACAGGCCGATACGTTTTATATAAAGACCACAGCACTGGCGGGCCCCCGAGTTCTAAGGTACTGGGCCCCATTAGGGAGCCTGAGAAGCTGCAAAGATTATACAGCGGATCCCCAGGGGTCTGTACTTATCCCGCTAGTGCATTCCCCCAGAAGAACCTGCTGTCATCTATTCCGGGAGACGGATATTCACCCTGAAGTTATAAAGAGCAATTAAAAAAAAAAAAGCAACACGAAAGTAAAACCTAGCCCTTGCAGCTGGTGGTTGCACAAACTGGGGCGGAGAATAGTTTATTGTTATTATTTAACTTTCCAAAAAGAGTGCACGGCTTCATCCTATTTATAATAAAAATCACTGATATAACAAAAGCATCTCATCAGCAATCATTTCTACAAATAGAGCATGGAAGTTTTAGATATTAACATGTGTTATAAATGTCATTGATATATTAAGGCTTTTCAGACTATCTAAAAATAGAGGGACAGCCAGAGGGAGGAAGGAGAAAGACACAGAACTAATTCAGTCAGAAAATAGGAAACTTATCCTTGCACAATTAAGTCTTATTTGTGAGCGACACACGTAAACACCTGAATCTGACGTATGGTTTGAATTCTATTCCCCAGCCGAGTGTGACGCAAAGAGGAAGAAGGAGACAGGAGGAGAGGGAGGAAGGGAGAGAGACATGAAAATCTGTGGAATTAAGGGATTTTAATATTAAAGAAAAGACTCAGAAATTATGCTCTCCAATCATCTCAGTTGGCATGTGGGGAAAACTGAGTCCCAGGGAGGCTACACAATTCAATCTTGGTCAGTGTTGCCTTGTGTTAGACAAGAAAAGCTTCAGAAATCTGAGCTCTAAATCAGATATTAAAGGAGAGAGCTGGTATTATTCTTTAACACAGCGGAAAGCTCTGTTGGTGAGGGAAACGGCCTTGGGAACTCTTGGGTGTAGCGTTAGGAAGGGAGGGAGCAGGAACCACGTTTTGTACCTACCACTGGACAGGAGTGGTACATATGCATGTTTTGTCCAGCTTGATACGACAGCCCTGGAAGGGTGGGCAGTTCGGCCCATTTTATTCATGAACACTCAGGAAAGTTAGATCATGTGCTGATGAATAAACAACTAAACTGGCTTCACTAATCCTTGTCCCCTGATGAGCCAGACCCATTCTCAGCTGCACAGTCCAAGGACAGAGTCTCCACTCACCACGACGACTTAAGCCTTCACCTTGGCACCTCATGGCCCTGAGAGAGGGTGTGATCACCTGGGCCAACCTCCTCACCATACGGAGGGGCTCCCTTGTGATGACAGGGACCCTGGTATGTGTTCCCTTTTCTCTACTTGGCCTAATCCCTTAGCACGGATTCCTTTCCTTTTAACTCTGGGGAAAATTGTAGAGCAGATCAATTCTGTCCTACATTACACACAAGGTTGCCTGATTCAATTAGAAAAAGAATAGCAACCAGTAATTGTACAATTAAGTTTTATATTGATGAACTGTACAAATAACTAAACGTCTAATTTTTGCCTTGAATGTAACTCATCATAACAGATGTTTCAGAACGGGCCACGGAGGCATGCCACATGGCGTGGCAGAGGGCATGTGGGAGGAGGGAAGAAAGAGAAGAGGTTTTGTAGGATTTAAAAATAAATACTATGAAAAAAGGTGGTTGTAGTTTGGTAGTGCAAAGTGGTGCTTTGATCTTGCTATTATTATTTTTAGGGCTTTCTTGAGCTTCCCCGGAGCCCTATAGCCATAGAGAAAGAAAAGAAGGTCCCCCCCATTTCTCCCCCGCCTACCCCTCCTCACCTTCCTCCTTCACCTGAACCTTCCACTTCTTTTCGCACTCATTTGGTCATTGAAATGATAAATATTTTCTTTTTATTTCCAGACACAGACTTAGCCCATAATGACTTATAATAACCCTGAATTCACTTTGCATCTGCATTTTAATTTTGAAAAATACAAGTTATGGTTATGGTAAGGCAATGCTGGTTTAAAGTAAAACTAAAGTAAACTCCATGGAAGTCTACAAAACAGACAGTGAAACGTGAAAGCTCTCCACTGACCTCACCCCCAGGGAGACCGCCGGCTGGGAGACAGCATCGGGGTGAGCAGTCCTGCTCTGGGCTCTTTCTGCTCGGGTTTGTACTCTAGCTCGGCCAGTTCCAACCTGCGTGTCTTTGGGAAAGTGACTCAACCTCTCCAGGTCTCAGCCTTCTCAAGTGAAAAACAGAGACTCCGTGTCATGACCTTTCTCTCAGGGTTGCTTATAAGGATTAAATGAAATAATGTACATGAGTCCAATTCCTGACCCACAGTGAGAACTCCTGCTTGGCCTTCCAGCTACACAAACATATATGAACGATCAGTTAATTCTATATACTATGTGTTGAGAACGCTTTTTTCCCCTTAAACTATTATGTGGGTCTCTTCCAACGTCTGCTGACATGAACTCCTCTTTTTAAACACTTATTCTATTTAATGCATATACCTACCCAGTTCTTTGCTGATAGTAAGTGAGAAGGTATCCTCAGAATTTTGGGTTTCTTTTGCAAGCAATGCTGCAATAAATGTCATAACACAGACATTTCAAAGGCTCCATAATTTTATCACTTAAGTGGTCCATTTGTTATATGAAGTACTACTGGTTGCACTATCCCCTTTGAAAAGACGAGGGAAAGAGTCCCAATAGTCATTTTGCTTGTATCTCCTTTCCCTGACTGGTCCCACGGCAGCTCATTCAGCAAAGGTTTACCTGGATGGAACCCAGTGTGTTCAAAGGTGACCCAGCACTGCTCTGTGCCTGGAGACCTCAGGGCATGAGAGAAAAATGAAACACAGGTACTACAGAGACACTGAGGCATTCAGCACAACAGAAACAAACTTGCAGTTCTCTCCCAGTTTTGGCAGAAAATCACTGGAATTTATATTGTTGCTGCTTCTAAGTGTCTCTTGGGTTTTGGCTACTTTCAAGATTTTTTTTTTTTTTTTTTTAAAGATAATTTGGAGTCAGGATCCCTAGGGCCTGAGGATAACCTGGGTCTTCGAAGAGCCTAACTGGGTTGATCTATTCTTATCTATATCCTGTTTTCTAGGCCCAGTACAGCCACAGCCAAAGGGCACTATTAGAAACCTCTGATTTTTGAGTTCGCAGCTGTTCAACTCACCTACGCTTAAGAAAATAATACCCCTGCAACTTTCCTATTTCAAAACATCACAGGCAAAAACCATGAGACTTGGGTCTGCAGCAGCGACCAGAAGGAAAACCAGAGAAAACAATAAATAGGGTGAGGAAAAAAAGCATTGACATTTTCTTCTAGACTGAATAATGTATTTGAATGTATTTTGCTGTAGATTGAAAGGGGCTTAAGGGGGAAAGAGGTGAGAAGGGAAAGAAATGAGAAAAATAGAGGGATGTGAAAGCCCCAAGAGATAGGCATTGTAATCTAGAAAGCTCTTTCTCAGCTGAGCTTGGCTCTGTAGCTCGCCGCTGAATTTTGTGTTGGATGTTTGGAGACTCTCCCTGGTGCTCTTGTCACACCTGTAATAGAATGTGCTGGGTGCGAGATGATTCCGCCATTTCAGGACTTAGTGTAAACTGTTCAATTTACTTCTCTGAGTCATCTTTCTTCCTTCTCCTTCTTCTTTAAACTTATTTAATTCCACATCTCTTTTTTTCTCACATTTTTAAGTTACAGAATAGAGGCTCAGTAAACATTTGCATACAACCACGTAAATATTTCCTTCCCATAATTGTAATTATATAAAAAACAACTGGACTAGATCAACTCCACACTAAAAATACTTAGGGCACTACGTGAACTTTGTGAAACAAAATATGCTTCACTTCATCCCAAACGATTGTCCATGAAGAACGTGTGAAGAAGTCCGCACATACCTAGACTGATTCTCACATATATTATGAAAATGTTCTTTTGAAAAACAATTTCCTAGATGGATGCAAATTATAGTTAAGACTTCTGTAACTTTCTTAATTAGCATATAGTATTTAAAGAAAAATATGATTTCACCAATTAAATTTTAACAGTACTCAAAATAAGTTGCAAAATTTAAATGCAAAGTAGATGAACATTTTTATTAACATTTGGCACAATTGCTTAAGAATAAAAACTCTGTATCAACTTCTAGTAAAACTTAGCATGTAAAAGATCATCTAAATATGCAGCTAGGAGGAAGAGAAGAAAGACAGAACGAGGAAAGAAGAAAAGGTATAAAAGAAAGAACTAGAGAGAATAACAAACAGGGAAAGGGGAAAGAAAGACAAGAAGGCAGAACATATGTACGAAGATAAATAATCACCATTAATTTCTGATATTACAAAGATTGAGGAAGCATTTCAATGGAGCAAACATTCACTGTGAGTGGACACTAGGGTGAATCTCTATGGAGGGTCCAAACGGAAATTATCTGAAAGTTCGTAAGAACCTTGCCACGTCACCAGCAGGAACTAAAGGGGAATGTTTAAGCTCTCGGTCTAATGAACAGCTTTCCACGTCAGACTACACTAGTTCATTTCCCAGCTTTTCTACTTATTAAATCTATGGGCCAGTTACTTAACTTCCCTGGGCCTCGGTCCCTTCATATGCTAAGTGGGAATTATAATTCCTAGGACCATAGAAAGAATGGAATGATATATTACTTGCTGAGCGTTTAGGGCAGAGTCTGTGTGGATTATGCCCCTTGTTGCTGCTCTTCCTCTTCTTATTATCATTATCCCTACTATTACCCTTTTGGAAAACAAGGACTCAATATTTATAAAGAAACCTACATGTATTTATTCCCTTTGGCCCAGCAATCCCCCTCCTGGAAATGAATCTCAAGAAAAAAATTCAACAAAAGGATAAAGCTAAAGTGCTCATCATTATAGCATTAGCTAGAATTGTAAAAAAAAAAAAGAAAAAGGGGAACAATTTAAATGCCCATCAATAGGGGAATCATTTACAGTAAATTACGATATCTTAACATAATAGGGTATTATGCAACCATTACAATGATAATTATGACAATGTAGCATCATGAACAAATGCTTACCATTTAATGTTAAGTGAAAAAAATGTAAAATGATATATATATATAGTACAATTGTAGCATTGTAAAAATATCCATGTGTATTGGCAAGTACTGGAATCTTATATGCAGAAATTGAAATAATTATGTATGGATGTGCACTTAAAGATTTTTTTCATTTTTACAAATTGTTTTATAATATTGTTTTGAAACCATCTATTCAATAATAAAAGGAGCATGAAGCAGAAGATTACCACATAGGCATACTTGTTATAAATCATATCAGTGAATTAGTGGTAAAACAGATTTACTTAGAGACATGCATACAAGGGCTTTGGGACATTTATGTGGGCACTATTTATAAGTAATAAGCAAATAGCCAACACATATAACTTCTACTATGTGCCAGGTACTATAGCCTGTGCGCTTAATTCATTTTGTGCTTTGAATTTTTTCTAATGACATGAATTTAGAGATAAGAAAACAAAGGCACAGCATGCTTGTAACTGCCCATAAGTCACATAGCTACTAAATAGTGGAATGGGATTTGAATCTAGCCAGTCTTACCCCAAAACCCATGCTCCTAACTGTCACGCGCACTGCCTTCACCCAGGAATGGCTTCGTGGGTGTGTGTGACCACTGCGATCCCTCCCCACAGAGCCCCCTGCTCAGAAGAATCCCACATGTGGAGTTTAATGCTCTGTCGTTGCTGTCTTGAAATGCTCAATAATTTTATCTTTGAATTTGGGTTTTGTAACTAAACTCTGATGGGACAGTCACTCGGGTGCTGAGGCCTTGCAGCCACTGCTCACATGTGGTTCTACCCCCCTGAGATGTTTTCACAGATCCCACTCTCTAACCTGGTGCCCTGGGCCCTGCCCAGACTCCCCCACCTCTTCACCCCCACCTCTTCACCCCCACCTCACAGCCACTGCCACCCTCCATCAGGGTGCTGGCCTGATCACAACAGCAGAGCAAAGAATATGCTCCATTGGCGTCCTCTGTCCCCAGTGGGAGCCTGTGCCTGGTGGCACCTTTGAGTGGCACAAGGCTGTGGTGTCTTGCCCTGGTTGGCATCACCACCATGTGTTCAGTGGGCAAGCCAGCAGCAGCCTCTTATCTACCCTCGATCCAGTACGAAACATCCTCCCGTCGTAATGGGACATTGGAGGCCTTGTGTGTTGCTGCTCTGCTATGGGTGGTGGCGAGGGATCTGTGGGAACTGGAGACTGACTTTCCCATACCTGGTCAAGGACTAACTATCAACCTCAAACTGATTCTCATGAATTACGAAGCTGACCCTACATTCTGATATGGTTTTATATATTAACAAAAAAACATAAATGCGATTGAAATGGAGGCTCCTTGCCATGACCTACTATAAATCAGAGGACACAATAGAGGGAGAATCACAGAAACCATGCTTCTGCCAGTGACCTATGTTCCGTACAACTTTACTCAGATGATATGAGTTAGTCCATGAGTGCAAGTTACTTTATCTTAGTTGTCTGCAAAACCAGAAGCCATGAGCCTTTCAGCAGACACTATGTCATCAAGGAGGTGATGGTGCTCCATGGTTCACACACATGCTTGTCACCATTCCCGTTGGATCGAAATCCAGGCATGCCATAACTGTGTCACCTGTGTGGCCTTTTACTAGTTACTTCATTCATTCACAAAAGGCATAGGTCATCTTTTCTCCCATCGTTTTGAGAGGTAAAGTAAGTAATGTCCATAATGTAGTAATTAGTATAGTGCCTGGTACAGAGTAAGGACTCAGAAAATTTTATTTGTTACCCAGAGCCGAGGCTCATTCAGGATCCTAGGCATGGAAATGAGAACTTTATGCTTCAGATACCATACGGTAAGGGGCAATGAAGGATGACATTCTGTTGGGAAAGTTTAAGAACCAGGTATTTTAATCTTCCCATGAGTTAAGCACACCTGAACAGCAGGTACTAACAGATATAACCAGTATATATTTTTTTTCTCAGAAACATATTTTGAATGTGCTCATATACTCCTATGAAGGTTTGGTTGAGTTCCCAAAGTTTTGTGAAATGCCACATGGTGGAGGCTACTTTGGTTTGAAAAATCAGAACAGGTGCACTCAGTTTATTTTTTATCCATAAAAATAACCTGGGTATTTCCAAGTGGAGTCTGATATTTTTAGAATTTCAAGAGGATCATTCAATACATAGAAACTCCCCATCAGAGGGAGCCTTTCATTTCTATATTCTTTTAATGAATACGTTAGTGATAAGTTAGCTAGGCAGTGAGAAAAGAAAACAATATTGTTGATACATTTTTTTTTTATCCTCATACAAGGACATTTTTTCATGGCTTTTGAGGGAGAGGAAAGGAGAGAGGAAACATCAATGTGAGAGAGAAATATCAATTGGTTGCCTCCCGTATGCACCCAGACCAGGGATTGTACACCTGGACTGGGGTTTGAACCCGCAACCTTTCAGTTACAGGATGACACTCCAACCAACTGAGCAGCATTGGCCAGGGCTGTTGACAACTTTTAATGTGATAAAAATCTTTGTATACACTTCAAAAACCAATTTGACTGAGCCATAACTTACAACACTAAGATAAACGTGCTATTTTAAGTATACAAATCAATGAGTCTTAATAAATGTATACCTTCAGCTAATCAATGCTTCAGTTAAACTGTAGAATATGTCCATCATCCCAAAAGTTCCACTGTGTCCCTTCCCAGTTAATGCCCCACCCTCTACTCTGACCAGCCACTGATCTGACTTCTATTATAATAGATTGATTTATCTAGCTTAAACCATCATGTATGTGGAACCATACATAATGTACTTCTGCATTGGCTGCCTTTGCTCAGGGTTCTTCAGAGAGAGAATGAGAGACAGAAAGAGAATATTTTTATACGGTATTTTTATACGGTATTTTATGCGGAGCACAGCTATGATCTAGCATCTGCGAGCTGGAGGTCCAGGAAAGCTAGTGGTCTAGTTCAAAGGCCTGATGGCCAGAGGGCCAATGGTATAGATTCCTGTCCTGTCTGGGTCTGAAGGCCTGAGAACCAGGCACTGAGAGCAAGAGAAGGTTGATGTCCTGGCTCAAGGGGTGAGGCAAAGAATGAATTCAGTCTCTTTCCATTGTTTTGTTCTACCCAGGCCTCCAGTGGATTAGATGAGGCCGGTCCACACTGGGGAAGGTCCTCTGCTTCACTCAGTCTGTCAACTCAATTGCTAACCTCATCTGGAAACACCATCATAGACATACTAGAAATAATGTTTAACCACATATCCAGGTACCTCGTGGCTCAGTCAAGCTGACATATGAAATCAACCACCACACTGATGACCTGCAGTATTGGTCGTTTCTTTGTATTGCTAATGACCATTACATCCTATGGATGTACCACATTTAGTTCATCCATTCGCCTGGTTTTGCATACTGTTGCAGTTTCTGACTATTTTAAATAAAGCTGCATGAACATTCCTGTATAAGTCTTTTTTTGGTGAATGTATATTTTTATTTCTTTCAGATAAAGAGACATTTTCTTTTCTACTGGGGAAATTTTAGGTCACGTGGTGGGTACATATTTTTATCTTGATAAGACACTGCCAAACTGTTTTTCAAATGCTTGTGCCATGTTGTACTTCCACCAGCCACATGCAACAATATTTGTGAATTAAGAAATTATTTCTTAATTATTTTATTGGCAATGAAGACAGAGCACTTTAAATTTCCACAAAATGGCTCCACAACAAATTTCTCTGTGAAAATTGTTTCTTTCTTCTTAAAGGGTAACAAGTACATATCAAATTGATCACAAAACTGCTTTCAGGAATTGAAGTCTTCAGATTTATGAATGTTGTAAAAATAAATTTTGGCACAATGGTACATAAGTAGAGTTTAAAATATCATAAATTTGATGAAAAAGATTCAAAGTGAGCAATATAGGTAGTATGTTATCAAGCAAGAAAAGCTGCTTATATTCCAACTATAAATAATAGATTTGGGATATATATTGCTTCCCTTTCCTGGAATATGCTAGTAGAATTTTATCCTATATTATAGAGAAGTAAATAGCTTTGCCATAGGGGCTAGTTTTATCACTGTCTTAGTCCATTTGGGTTGCTGTAACAAAATACCACACGCTGGATAGCTGATAAACAACAGAAACTGGTTGGGCGAGGGCCCCCTTCCATGTCGTAGACTTCTCACTGTGTCCTCACGTGGCAGACAGGGCAAGGGAGCGCTGCGGGGTCTCTTTTATAAGAGCATTATTTCCACCCATGAGGGCTTCACCCTCAGGACCTAATCACCTCCCAAGGGCCCCACCTTCTAACACTGTAACTTTGGGGGTTAGCATTTCAACATATGAATTGGGGGCATAACGAGGACACACATGTTCAGACCAAAGCGATCTTACATTGCAGTTGTGTTCACACTGTCCGTGAAAAGCAAAAATTAGAGAATGATTGCAGGATTGCAACCAGTGCTGACTAAAATTTCAAAATTTCAAAATCTGTCTCCATAGTATCTTGGCATAGACCCAAGGAGGTAGAAAACCTTCAGAAAATGAAGTGTATTCCCCTCTGCACCTTCTATGTCCAAAGGCTCTGCAGGGATCCCCAGGAGCCCAACGGGTCCACGGTAAAGCGGACTAAATTTATCTTTATGCCCTGAAGGTCATTGTGAGCTCAGATCATAGTGATAGGCAATTATTAATCTTTGTATGTAATACTTCATAGGCGTTGAAAGACTCTTATTTGTGATCTGCCATGTTTGAAAGGGTGTTCTATGAAGCCTGTGAAACAGGAACTCTTACTTTCATTCTTTCCCAGTGAAGAACAGAGACTTAGGGGGGTTTCCTTGGCTTTCCCAAGGTCACACTGATGGCATCACTGCTGTGAACCTGGTATGCACATCACACTGAAGACCTTCTGCTCTCCAACTCTGGTGCTCCATGAGTGACCACCATGCTACCAATGAATTTTGTACATTGAAAAATATTTCTATGTCTGCTCAATAGTAGAAGTTTTGTGATCTGAATCATAATGTCACATCTTTTCATCCCTTCATTCTTTTTGCCTTTGTGAAGGTAGCTTGAGATCCACTGTGGAGGTGTGAATTAAACTTATAACTCCCGATGACAAAAGTCCCTGGGCCAGGCGAGAAACTGTGTTTATACATAATAATCTCATCAGGGGGTTACGAGGCCTAATTAATTACTGTTTGCAAAGCAGCCTGAAATAGGAAGATGAGAGCTTTCACCAGAGTGCAGTTTCGATGGCAGTTTAAGCATGGTGCGTACAGAACTAGCAAAAATGACACACAGCCAGTGAGGCAGAGAGAGTCAGTGGGAGGGCTTAATTAGTGGAACACCTGCATATCCCTGAAATTCCTGGGAGCCACAGGTTCAAATCTAAGCAGCTAAACCTGTCTCTTCATCCTTCAGCTGTAGTTAGATGCGTGGACCACAAACATGGGCCACCTTAGCAGCAACTTGGATTTGACCTGGGCGGTAGACCGTGTATGCCTTTTGCTTTAAATGAGCGTGTTTATAGCAGACAGAACAATGGAGGGATAGTCTCCTGCTCACTTTCATTTGTAAGACCGTACCTGGAACTGTGGTTTATGTTTTAATAGAGATTTGCACTCCCTTGGAAAGAACATTTAAACTGTTATTTGGAATTGTGACTAAGCTGAAGGTTGAGGTCTATGGCCAAAAAAAAAAAAAAAAGAGGGATTTACAAGTTCAGTGACCGACAGTAACCTCACAGTGTCATCTGACCATAAATTCCTAACTGGGCAGGTCATGGTGGGTAGTCACACCCCAGACCTATACCTTCTCTAGGAAAAGGCTTTAAGTTAGCTCTGCCCATTGTCCTTGTGCATCTAAGTTAACACACCTCTGAAATGCCTGAAGTAATCCTCTTTTCCAGGCCCCTCGAAGGCATAACCACCCTCAAAGGAGCACATAATCTTGTTAACTATGCTGTACCTTTCTTGCTCCCACCCTCCCGTAATCTTCCTCACATTCCCGCCTTACTTTCGGTGTATAAAAGAAACTGAAAAACTGTCAACTGGGGAGCTACTCAGATCTTGCTCCTCACCATGATGCCAGTTTTGCTCGAATAAACTTTCGTGAAGTTTCTCTGTAGGTTGGAATATTCTTACGTCGGTGGGTCAGATTTGGGTTGCAATTCCTTCTACCTGCTAGTTGGATTGACCTCACACCTTGGGCCCGTTTTCATCATCTAAAGAATGGTTTGTTGCCAATGGGAGATTGAAATGAGTGCTGTGTAGGGTACTGGGCACATTGTGACCACTCCACAAAAGACAGCTTTAATTATACAGGACAAAGATCTCACATGGCACTTTCTACCATCTTTATTTAGGAAATGAGGACCCCAGAGAGGGAAGCTTGTTTAATAGAGGTAGAGACATTAAGTGAACATAATTCTCAGTATGACTTTTACCTCCCACACTATTAAGCTAAGATGCCTTGAGAGGAAGAGAGATTCCTGTGACTGTGAGATTTAACAAAGAATTTAAATTATGTTATTTCATTATATCATGTTTTTTAGAGCCAGCTTTGAAAATATTCCTGGGGATGAAGACAGAGAGATCGGGGTTCAAAACTCACCCTACTCACTCACTGTGTGATCTTGGGCTATGTCAGAGCCTCAGTTTGCCTTCTGTAAGAATCGAGGTCATATATTGTTATGGAAAGAATGTTTGTGTTCCCCCAAAGCTCATGTGTTGAAGCCCCTACTACCAATATGATGCTATTAGGATGTTGACCTTTGGGTACTGATTAGAATTAGTTGAGGCCATCGGGAGGGAGACCACATATAGGAGTGCTGTTTTTTTCTTTTTTTCTTTTCTTTTTTTTTTTTTTAGGAGTGGTGTCTTTACAAGAAGAGGGAGAGACTAGAACTTGATCTCCCCCATATGTGGGGCACAGAAAGGAAGCAGCCATCTGTAGGCCAAGAGGAGGGCTCTTGCCAGAATCTGACCACGCTGGTACCCTGACCTCAGACTTCCAACCTCCAAAACTCTGCAAGCTAAGATTCTGTGGTTGAAGCCACCTAGGATACGGTGCTTTGTTACAGCACCCTGAGCTGATAAAATATACTTTATCTTTAGCTACATATCTACAGGTAGATATTGATATAGATAGGTAAGAACATCATTTGGACTAAAAAAATTGAAACATCTAACCCCATACAGACATGAAGATGTACAATAAACACTAGTTCTAATCTCCTCTGTTTTTTTTTTTTTTTACTGTAAAAGCCAGTATTTGAACTTCAGTTCCTTGTTGACCGAATGACCTTGTTGGTTCTTACACAACAGAGTGGATGTTTGGCAATCATTCTAGAAGCTAAGGTATTCTGGGATAAGGAAGGAAAACTTCAGATGAAAAATGTATTTGTATGTGGTTTATTATTATTATTATTATTATTATTATTATTATTATTAATTTACCTGCACTCAGAGCAACTGCTGGGGAGACAAAAGCACCAGCATGTTAGCAGGAGAGTGATTTATGGGTATCTTCCCTTCGTCAGGAGCTGAGTGTGCTCTCATTCACCGAACAATGCTTTGATTCCTCGGAACAAAATTGCAAGAAACTGCAGCTTCCTCTATTGGGCACTGAAGCAGCAGGAGGGGTTAATGTATTTCACAGTGAATTCTGATTTCTAAAATATGCCTAGCAACCTATGAATATGGATGTGATTTCTGCAAACAAAAGGGTGTGTGGCTCCCAGTTGGGAAAGACAATATTTAAGAATGCAATGCCATGGCAGGACCTAAGGTGAGGAAGGAAGTTCAAGCAGAAGGGAATTCGAAGGGTCCAAGAGGAGGCAAAAATAGATGAAGATCAAGAAGAAGGCAGGAAACAGAGGCTGCCCCGATGCCAGAGAGGGACTGTCCAAGGGGAGTGCAGGAGGTAAACCAAGAGGGATCAGAGGAGGTGAGAAAGGTAACGTGGGAGCCCAAAGCAGTTAGAAAAGAGCAGAAAGAAGAAAAAGGTCAAGGCCACCTTGAAGTATTAATGTCTTCAGAGAGAATGGGGAAAAAATCTTCATAATGGATTGGAAAAAAAAAAAACTTGTGAAAGTCTTTCCTGTGGCATTTAAACTAATAAATATGTATAACTCTTTTGGGCTGTATGGTGTGTGGTATATGGAAACACAGCTATTTTTGGTGTATATAATTAAAGAATGCTCAGGAGAATATAGCCAGCTTCCTATAGGACTGATCTCATGGCCAAGGTTAAAGAATTTCTCAAGTGCTTGGAAGTTTGAGCTGGGCTCCATCACTTGTAATCAAGAGTTCTGACTGCCACAGATTCTATGACTGATACATTCTTGAGAGGCATTGCATCCTATAGATCCTTCCTGAAGATTCATAGTGCACACAGACACATACAGGTTTTCTAAAGTTCTACCTTAAATAACTATTTATTTCTTTTTGATTGGCAACTCCCAAACATATTTGACAATGCCAGGTTTTTTTCCAGAATACCTACTTACATGGTCTGTGATCAACATTTTACAGAATATTCCTAAGGATCTACTGATCAAAATCAGTCTTTATAAGGTTCTTATGGGGAAGGTATTATTGTTATTCTTTCATAAGAGTCGGCCAAGGCTTAATGAGGTGACTTACGTGATCTAGAACTCAGGGCAAATGACAGAGTTCAGAGAAGAGAAGCTAAATCCTGTGAACTCACATGAGGTCGCTTTTTATTTATATTCATCAGATGCAGTTTGACAAACTCTGTCCAAGTCCTGGCACCTGCCTTCCAAAAGCTGAGGTTCTAGCTTTTTCAACATCACTGAGCAAACAGGTAAAGAAGTTGAGATTTAAATTCCTATCTCTAAAAGAACACATGCGCTTTCAACAGCTCTGGTCTATTTCCTCCCTGCAGGTAAGATAAGAAATGCACAACTCCCACCTTTGTCCCACGTGAGAGGTGGTCGTGGAGGACGGACGAAGGGGCACAGAGCAAGTGTTTGCAGGGGGACGTCCTCGGTGCGGCTGGAAATGATCAGGGACGATTCTACACGGCAGTGGCTTTTGAGTTGGGTTTTAAGAGATGGGTGAAGTTTTGACAGAGGGAGATGATGAGGGAAGGACATGTCAGAGCCTCTTGTCCTGCTTTATCTCTCGCCTGCATGTCCTGCGTTATTTCTCTTGGGCAATGAACACACTGACATCAACTTTAGAATCTGGGTTTAGGCTCCTGGTTAACACATAAGTCCCTTTTCCTGAAAGAATTGCTGGCAGAGGCCAGTGTTCAGATAGGCTCTTACCAAAGTTTTAGTTAACCTACCTTAATCCCAGGACTTCTAGAGTTCTAGAGAATGTGTAAAATTTATTGAAAATTACCCCTTCTGAATGTGCCTTGTGAGCAGGAGGGATGTGTTTTAGAGGAGGATCTCTGGAAAGAGAAATCTCCCAAACTATGTAGAGAATAATCCCCAACTCTGAATTTTACTTAGCTTAGCCAACAATGCCTAAACGAATAGAAGAGAATTAGGAATTTCACATTTGGGCAGAGGTGTGTTCATAATTAGTATTTATGAGTCAGCTATATTGTGTAGGCAATATCCATTTATTATCTCAATACATCTCATGGAACATATGCCACTATCAACCCTCACCCTCATTTTCCAGAAAAGTAAATTAATCTTTAGAATTTAATTACCATATCCAAAAACCACAAGCTAGATACAGGCCTCGGATTGGAATTCGCGGTCTCCTGAGTTTGAATTGAATCTCTTGGATTTGAATTCAGGCCTTGCTTTGAATTTTTATACTTTACATCCTTTCGGTTGCCTCCTCCATAGGTTTCTGCAGCTGATTGGCAAAGAAACTTTCAGTTGCCCAGAGAGTGGCAACTTTGCAACTACTTTATGCTGAGTAATATGAAGCAAGGGCTCACTACCATTTCCAATGACATTGGAGGTAGACAAAAAGTAGAAATTAATGAAAAGTCAGGTCTATAGGGCTATTAAAAATAAATAGAATTGCACTAAATACTCATGTATCTATTTGTCCATTTAAAGAGGGCACAGAAAAAAATCAAAAGCAGTTACCTGAATAGGGTGAACAAATTATTTTCTTAGGCTCATGAAAGCCCTGCTTAATAATGATGTAAAATGATCTGTAATTATCTTTTAGGTTCAGTGGAGCTGTACCTTCCTTGGTGGTAGTTTCCATAGTCAGTGCTGAAGGTAAAAATTATGTATGGTCTCAATTACCCTGGAAAACCCATCAGAAAATAACAAATACAACCATACATGTACAGTACTCTGTGCCAGATACTTTAGATAAAAGGGCATTCAATCCTGAGAACAATTCTATGCAGAAGTCCAATTATCATCCCTGTTTTATAGGTGAGGAAACTGTGTTAGAGGGACTGAGTCACTTGCCTAATGTACTACTGTTATTCAACGGTAATTCTGGGAGTTCGCATTAATCAGCCCGGCTCCAGAGGCTGTGTTCTTAACCACCACGCCCTCCTACCTGCTAGCCACGGAATGCAATACCCTTCCTTATCTTCAGTGGCTGACTTGGTTTGAGGGTCATCATGTATAATTGTTTCTTTAAACACCAGAAGCACACCTATCATGGCAAGATGCTCCCACCACAATGCGAGAACAGCCGATACATTCTGGCGCATTTACGCATCAAATGGAGTGTTGAGTGAGTTTCCCAAATGAAACTAATTTTTTATATTCTCTCTGTGTGTCTGTCTGTCTGTCTCTCTCTCTTTCTCTCTCATCCTGCTTTCTCAAAAATGTTGGCATTTGAGTAAATTTAATGTGTTTAGTTTTACACTTGTTTTTGCAGAGAACACCCATCAACCTCTTCATGCCGTCATCACTGGAAGTCCCCCTAAGTAGAAAATGTTTAGGATGCAACTCCACTCTCTTTTGTGAGTTACCCCTCCTTACTGGAAACTAACAGTAAAGTAATTCCAAAATTCCTCATAAAAAAATCCCATTTCCCCCTCAGTACAAACACCCTGGCTTTATCTATGAATATGCTGAGCTCCTGGCCCACTCATTCCAAAATGCATATAGGGGAAATCTGAATTAGTGAGTTAACTGTACTCAGGTCTCCTGAGTCAATTCTTCAGAGACCTGCAGCACACTAAGGCGGGTGTCGCTAGTGATAAAATGAGTCCATATAACAACCCTTGCTCTTAAGGAGAGGCAAGAGTTATAAATACGGATTAATTAGTGAGTTACAAAATACATACATTTTATGACATTGAATCTGATATGCATAATGCAGATAATTTACCAGAAAAGAAGGGCATCGTCAACAAAACTTTGCAGGAAATTCTCTTTGGAGGCGGCAAGACATGGAGTAAAGGACAAACCAACTTTCTCTGAATATCTACAGTCATAATAGCAATAACACATTTTACTGAGCGCCTATGTGCTCTGCCCAGATTCCTGTTCATTCGTTCAGAAATATGTTGTGCTAGGTACTGTGTAGAAACCGAGGACTATATGGTCAGCAAATGTATGATTCCTGCACTCTCGGAGCTCAGAATCTTGTGAGCCATTAATTACGGCATCAGAGAAATACTTATTTAGTGGCAAGCTGGGATACCTGCCGTAGAGGAAAAGTTGAAGTGTGCGAGCATGTAGAGAACCCATCCTGAGAGACTGAGGAAGATACTCCTCGTGGAAGGACCTGTGAACTGGTACCCATGGGAAGAGGGCAGAATTAATTCGTTGGAAGTGGAACAAAGTAAGCAGAAGAGGAGGGACTTGTTGAGACGTTCCAGGGGTAGGCCGAAGCAGAGGGAACAGGTTCCCCAAACGGAGAATCAGGGATCTGGGTGCTCAGGAGGGGAAAGGGGTGTATTGCAGAGGCTGAACAGATAACCAGAGCCTGGTTATGCAGCATCCTGTGGGCTGTGGTAAGGCTTTTCTTTTTTACTGTAGAGAAGTAGCAAGATCTTGAGGAGTTTTAAGCAGAGGAGTGACTTTTGCATTTTAAAAAGGTCCCTCTGGCTGCACAGTGAGAGCAGAGTAAATGAGAGTTGAAGCGGGGACAGGGAGGCTGGGAAGGAGTGAGGGCGGGGAGCAGTGAGAGGAGGGTGTGGTGGCCTGAGCAAGGTAGTGTCAAAGGAATTGAAGAGAAGTTGGTGGATTTCAGACATAAAATTAACATAACGAAGGCTGATTGACTTGGGGATTGAGGCGAGGCTAAAGAAATGCAGAGCCAGTCACCTGGGATCCAAGTCTAGGTCTGCATACAATGTGACAAGGACTGCTGGGGCCGGGGACTTGTTCCTAATTTAGATCTTCACTATATCTGGGCAACGAGCAGTGAGCATCGGGACTAAAGATACAGAAACTGGTTAGGAAATGAGGCCACTTCCCAAGTTCTGCAGTGGTATTTTGGATGCTGGACTTGGGGGATGCTGTGGGGATAGGGGTGGGTGTATGTGTGTGCCCGTGTGTCTTTGTGTGTATGTGTGTGTGTGAGAGAGTTAACTTTTCTCTCCTGCCCCAGTTTCTGTGAGCTGCTCTGTCTTTTGTGTTCTTTGCCAAGAGGAAAGAAAACAGACTGTTCTTGCTCAGAGCATTCAGCTGACTCAACTGGTGCCAAACCAAAAAAAAAAAAAGAAAAGAAAAGAAAAAAAGAAAAAAAAAGCCCCTAAGAACATAATTGCTCATGTGAACAGAGCACTTTACAGTTTACAAAGGGCTCTACGTTACACTCCTAAAACTGTAAACTCAGTGAGACAAGCATCCTAATATTAATTTTACTTCAATTTGAAAGCAAAAAAAAAAAAAAAAAAAAAATATATATATATATATATATATATTTATCTCCTGAGAGGTTAAGTGACTGGCTTAAGCCTTACAATATATTTGTATCAATTAGATCTGACTTCAGCACTCCTTTCACTGGTTGGACCAGGTTCGAGTCACCATGAAGGGCCCACCTATGACATGAAGGCTTGTGCATAGCCGTTCCTCACTCACAAAGCCCTTTCCCACTGGGCACTTACTGGCATCATCACAACGAGACTCAAATTATCATCCTCATTTCAGATAAGAAAATAGAGGATCCTGGGTACCCAAGGTCAAACAGCCAGCAAATAGTAGAGTTGGAATCTAAATCCATTTCTTTTTCTCTTGCCCTTTGCCTCTTCTCAGGACTACTGTTATGTAAGAGGTATGGGGCCTCAGGTTCAGAGAGGGAGTTTAAATAATTCAGATAAGATGGGTATTGAGGACATTCTCACAAATCTTGAGTCCAGGTTAAAGCTCTCAATTGAATGAGGCCTGGTCTACAGCGGTGCGGAGTGGTTGGCTTAAGAGAAGCTGTCACTGCATCTCTTAATTGGAAATAATTGGGATTCTGTCTCAAACCACAGAGCCATGATTTAGCCAACTCAGACTCAACCAGGAAGTATCTGTTACTATCTCCAATGGCATCAGTTCAATCCCAACTTCCAGCACACCATTCTCCCCTGCCAACTGGCAGGCACTGACCACCCAAAGCCTGCTGGCTTCCAGATCCAGGCTTGAGGCCTCAGGAAAAATAATCAAGTTAGGTCAACTTCCCAAGTTAGGAAAAGGCGAAGAGATGGAGAAGGAGAAAGGCATAGAACAGGATTAAAGAATTACTTTTGGGTAACAGAGGATACGCTGGGAGTTGAATGCATGGAAATTTATTTCGTAACCCAATGAAGCAGAGATAATGCCATTTGGCAGAGGAATAAAGAGTCTCAGAGAGGTTATACTGCTGATCCAAGGTTGCACAGCCAGTAAGTGGCTAAGTTAGGATTAGATCTCCTGTCTTTCTGGTGCTAAAGCCATGCTCTTCGCACATTTCCACTCTTTTTCATATTTTATCCTCATCTCTATCGTTTTTAAGACTCTCTAGTGGAAGTATTTCTGGTCTCATCGTTATTCTTCTCTCAAGGCAAAGGTCAAGAACCACCTGCTCTTTGAGGTCTCCCTTTTCCCTCAGGTAAAATGATGAGAACAGAGTTCCAGAGCTAAGAAAGCCAGAGACATCGGAAGAGAAACCCGCGGTGGCTGAGCAGTGAGTGTTAGTTGTATTTATATCGCCTTGCTTGTGGGTGCTGGAAACAGGCTTCTGTTTATTATGCTGATGAATCCTCTGTGACTCTCCATTGCTTATGTATAATTAAGATGGCCTTTTAAAGCATACCTCTTTCTAGAGTCTGGGAAAACTAAAGCGTTTATTTGGATTGGTAATAACTAATAACAGAAAATATGGCGACTGCTCCCAAAAGAACTGCAAGAAGTGAGCTGCCCGGTGGCTCAGAGAAGATACTGGAAGGGAACCCGAGGCACTGTAGGAGGTAGGCAGCATTCAGGATAAGGGAGGTGATGTTCCTGTTCTCTTCTAGTCAACCTATTATGAAGCATCCCCAGTGCCACGTTTTGGGAGGAACATTGGCAATTGGATCAGGTCCACGCAAGAGTTCCTAGATGGCAAAAGGGCTGGAATGATTCCTTCCAGGGCTTGTTAAAATGAATGAAGTCCTCTGGGCCCCACTTTAAAAATGAACGGATTCAATGCAATTGGTGTTTCTCGGTTGTACTTCTTTACTTGTTAGTTGTTGCTTATTTGTTCGTTTAAAGAGCACGATGTGGAATAATCAATCCCGGATCACTTTGAGGATCTGTGCCTCAAATACATATCAATCATCTGCTATGTGCCTGAGGCAATTGCAGATGCTTGGATGACCTCAGTGAACAGGGGCCTTGGTTTCATCGAGCTCACATTCCAATTCTGTGGGAGAACATAAGCCAGTAAAGCAAGATATAGAGAACATGATGTTGGATTATGATAGAGGGTACAGAGAAAAAACATTGAGAATGGTAATGAGAGGAAGGTGGTAAACGGTGATTGATAAAGGTAATCATTTGGTGCCAAGAAGGCGATATCGAAGATTGGAATGACCAGAAGGAACTAGACCAGATCTAAGGCGGGGTATTTCAGGCAAAGGCAGCAGCTGGTGCAAATTTCCCGAAGCAAGCATCACTTTGGAGTGTTCTGAGACTGGAAGGCAGGCTGGGGTGACCCCGGTTGAGGGAGGTTGGGGGAAAGTGGTAGAAGATGAGGTCAGAGAATAAGCTGGTCTCGGACCATGTAAGGCCTGATTAATGAGAATGGATTTTATTCGAAGTGCCATGGAAGCAAGGTTTTGGAGGGTTTTCTGTTGAAGAGAGACATGATCTCTGCATGTGTTACCTGCCATGGAGTCAGCTCTGACTCCTGGTGACCCTGTGAGTGAGTGGCCTCCACAGTGTCCCGTCCTCAGCAGCCCCGCTCAGCTCCTGTAGACGCACAGCTATGGCTTCTTCTGTGGAGTCAGTCCACCCGTATTTGGCCTCCCTCTTGTCCTGCTGCCTTCTGTGTCTCCCAGCCTTATTGTCTTTTGCGTAGAACCTCTGTTTTCTCCTGGTGTGCCCGACGTAGGACAGCTTCGGTTTTGTCATTTCTGCCTCCAGCCATGTTTCAGGTTTCATTTGCTGCAGGACCCATTTGTTCATCTCTCTGGCAGCCTAGGGTATCCATAGAGCTCTCCTCTAACACCTTCTAGCAAATGAATCGAGTTTTTTTCCTATCGGCCTTCTTCACTGTCCAACTTTCACATCCGTACATAGTAATTGGGAATACAAGGGTTTGAGTGATCTTAGCCTTAATTTCTAATGACACATCTTTGGTCTTGATGATCTTTCTATTTATTCCATTGCCGTCCTTCCAAGCCTGAGCCTCCTTTTAATCTTTGTGATTAAGACATCAAAGAATGACCTTTATGTAACAAGAAATATGGACCCTCTCCGCAATATCGTATGCATAATTTAAAACTTGACTATTGTTTTAGAGGCTTTGGCTCTCCCTAAATCCCTTTCACGTTCCTCCTCAGTTTCACAGAATTCTAAGTCTCCCTCTAGTTCTCTCACAAACGTATTTGAGAGAATTAGGGTCGTTTAGCTAAATGGCGATAATTAATAACAACCTTTGATAATTTGAGCAACAAAGAGTTGGCATTTAGCAAACGGGATGTGGCCTTTGAACTGGAGGCTGCTGTTTCTCAGCCCTCCTGCTTCCCCACCCCGCCTCGGAACAGCATTTCGGTGCTGAGAGTTTACTGCTGGGTAGGAAGACGAAAGTCCTGACAAGGACAAATGTTTTAAGTGAGAGGGAGGGAGGACATACCACCTTTCACTCAAGTCCTCACTTTCTTACCATCTTTGCCATGAAACATTTCCAAATGCTTGTTTGCTATTTACTTGCAAATATATTTATCTGAGCTTCTAACGTGCTCTATCCCCCCACTGCCCGATTTATATTTAGATGGGGACTTGCTTCACCCACTAGCCTGAAAACATCTTAAAAGTAAGGACTATATTTTCTTGTTTATTATATTCAACATAGTGCCTATGTTATAGGCTGAATTTTGTCCAGTCCCACAAAGTCATACGGCGAAGTCCTAACTCCCAGTACTTCAAAATGTAATTGTATTTAGGGATAGGGTTTTTAAAGAAGTAACAAAAGAAAATGAAGCCATGGGTGGCCCTAATCCAGTATAACTGTTGTCTTTATAAGAAGAGATTAGGACACAGATATGAGCATGCCTGGGGGAAAGACCACATGGTCACGGAGGGTGAGGGTGGTCATCTGCAACCCAAGGAGAGAGACATCAGAAGAAGTCAGCCCTGCTGGCGCTGTGATCTTGAATTTCCAGCCTCCATAACTGTGAGGAAATAGATTTCTATTGTTGAAGCCATCCAGCCTGCGGTAATTTTGCTGTGGCAGCCCTAGCAACTAACATAGACTGCCATAGCATATATGATTTCCCACCTCCCCTACTAAGCTGTGAGTGCTTCAAGGCCGGCAGCTGTTAAGCTTTGTGCCCAAGGTTCCCAGAACGAGGCCCAGCACTTGGTGAATAAATCTGAACATTCATAAAAATGGCAGGCCCAGAGAGCTTAAGTGATTTTCCCAGGTCACTACATATCAGACTGTCTATTCTCTGCTCTGTTTTAGAGAAAACTCAGAGATGGTCATGAGTGTAAGATTCAGGGTAATAGCACTGAGGGGTTAGGATGCGTTGAGAGCAGCTACCAAGAGAAGCTCAAATCCATTCAAGGGAACAAATGATTTGGGGACAGCAGCCAGACTCATCCACCCTGAGATGTGCACACTTGATGGAGACTGCCCTGTCCCCGACATGGCAGATGGGGACAGCCTGCCCCTCTCTCTGCACCAGACCTGCCCCTTTCCACCCACTTCCTAGTTTCCTCCAAAGGCAGGAAGGGTTGTTGATCTGATTGGTCAAGTCTGAGTCACTAATTGAGCTGCAATTCATAGTAGACATGATAATGGTGCTTTAAGAAAAGCAAGAACCAGATATTAGCATCTTTCTTGAATGCCCTTTACCTCTTCAAGAGACAGAAAGCACGCACGACAGAAAACCCCAGGATCCCTGCTGGGAGCCGGCTATGTCTCTCTCCCCAGTGTGCTAGCACAAGGCAGATGTGAGGAGCAGGAGGATGTCGACTTAAGCTTTGAAGCTATACAGCCACTCCAACACTGCTTTTTGTTTTGTTATTAGGAACTGGCACACATATTCACACAAAGTGGAAATTTGATTAACATGTGGTCCCTCCTTGTTTATCTTCACACACAGTGTGTGGGATAGGGACCTATTTCAAAGAGCTACCCTATCACCTCCCAGCCCCAAACCCTCCCACCGTCACCCGAGCTCCATGACATCTGCACGGAGACAGTTGGGCTGCATGTCTGTGGGAGGTTTAAGAGCTTGTGAATTACACTGATCCTGGCACTTACGTCATCAATTATTCTGGTCCTTCCTGTGGGCCTGCGTGGGCCGCAGCGTGTGATTTCTGATTCTCGCCCTGCAGGGACTCTTAGCAGCCTGACCTTTTGAGTCACTTCGTCACCGAATCGCTTTTCTTAATTCCTAACGCCCCTCTGCCCCCACCTTTCTCTTCTCCACACCCATTCGGTGAGCACACAGATTCCTAACTCACACAGCTGCATTTCAGGTCCCTTTCTCTCTCTCAGGTGTGAAGTTCATCATCTAAAACACAAACCAAGTGTGACTTTGCTCCCTTTAGTTTCCTAATCATTTTAAAGCACTGATTTGTTTCCCAAAATAATGGGGACGGTGTAACAGTCTCAAAGTGTAATGAAAAAAAGGAAAACTTTACTTGTTTGAAGCACTGAATTCAGTTTCACTTTTAAATTTAAAAAAATATATATATCCACATCCATAAAGAATTGTGTTCATAATAAAATATTTAGTTCCTGGAGATCAAACAAAAGAAGATAAACTATATAAATGTATAGATAGCTATAGGTGCAATTTTATTTCACAGTCTACTGGTGGAAATAGCCTCCCGAGGTCAGCTGCTCGCAAGCATCCCGTTACCACTCTGATAAAGATCGGTGGTGTCGGTGCAGGATGTGCTGTCAGGTCATTCTGCTGCTGTGGCGTCATTTCTACAGCTCCCCGAAGCCAGAATAATGTCAACTTCTCTAGAAGCTGGAGTCTGGAAAGGGCAGGAGCAGCCCCCCGGAATGCATGGGGTCCCTTCCCGTGGGTGTGCAGGGGAATCGCTCTGCCCAGCCAGTAGAGTGTGGCATGAGGGCTGGCTCTTCCTTCACTTTCCTAGCCAGTGCAAGTCTTTGTCAAATCAGGGATCGAACATCTGCATCTATATTTAATTACAATTGTCATTCCTCCTTTACCTGTACGTTTCTCTGTTGAAATGTGTGAATATCAAATAATAATGAAATATTTCATTCAAATACTGTTTATCTCCCAAGACCCCCTAAGGGCATCACGCAGTGGAGTCTATATTTAGAACTTGTCTGCGAGGCCCTTCTTGGCTGATACTCCAGTAGCATTTTAATTTATATATAGTTGGGAGTTTCCTAGCTTACAGTTATTGATTCCTAATATAATTCCATTTGATTAGAGACTATGTAAGACAGCCGCACTTTAAAATTTATGGAGACCTATTTAATGGTATAGCATATGGTCTACCTTGGGGTACACTAGAAAAGATTGCATGTTCTGTCCTTTCTGGGTGTGGTGCGGTTTCACATTGCCATTCATGCCAATGTGGTGGACAGTGTTTTCAGATCTGTGTCCTTACTGATTTTTTTGTTATCTACCAATTATTCTTTAAAGTTTTTTAAAATTTTATTTTTCAAGTGTCATTTACATTTAATGTTATTTTGTATTCATTTCAGGTGGACAACAAAGTGGTTAGATGATCATATCATTTACAAAGTATAATTATCTACCAATTATTGAAGAGGAGTATTAATATCTTCAATTACGATGGAGGTTATCTCTCTTTTTTAAAAAAACATTCTGTCAGTTTTGCTTCATGTATTTTACAGTCTTCAAGGTGAATGTGGATTTTTCTCCTTCCCCCTTTAATTCAAGCAGCTTTGCTTCATGTACTTTGAAGCTCTCTAGTTGGGCATTTATACCCTTATGGTTACCGTGTCTTCCTAGTGAGCTGACCAGTTTTCAGTGTTAACTGTTGCTCTTTGTCTCTGGCCGTCCTCCCTGCCTTCGATTGGAAATCACCTTACTAATAATAGCTTCAGGTAAGGTTCAGCAATGGATGCTAAAACCAGTAAGTGAAAGTTTGATGAGAAACACAATATTTACCCATTCTCAAAGAATCTCCCAATAAGATACTTGTTAATAACAAATATTAAAAGAGTAACTTCATAGGAGAAACCTGGCAGTCCCCATCATTATTGAATGACCAAAGTTAATTACCAGAAATCAGACAGACATCATTTTTTCCTAACAGTTTGCAGAGAAAAGGACACAACGTCGCTCCCAAAGTACTCCTGTCCTCAATGCAAAGTCAGAGCCTGGTCATGAGGGGACATCAGACAGGACCAATTTGAGGAAGATTCTACAAAAAAGACCTGTGATTTTTCCAAAAACCTCAAGGTCATGAAGGACAGAGGGTGAAGAGGCATCCCGCATGAAAGGTAGCAAAGGGACATAACTAAGTGCAATACTCAATCTTGGATTAAATTCTGAACCCAAAGAAAAAATTATTTTGCTATCGAAGGGGTCTTAGTGGGACAATTGGAAACATTAAATAGGATCTCTAGATTAGATAACAATATGGTACCAATGTTAATTTCTGATTTTGAGTATTGTATTCAGATTTATGTGAGAAATTATGCTGGTTTCTGGGGAAAATACACAACAAGGTCTGCCAACTTGGGTGTGTGTGTGTAGAGGGCTTAACACAGGTAAAGAGAGAAAGGGGGAGGGGTGGGGGGAAAGAGAAAGATATGGAGAGAGAATGATACTGAGAAATGTAGTAAAATATTAACATTTGGAGAATCTGGGTGATGAGCATATAGAGATTCTTTATTTTACATTTTTTTCTGTACATCTGAAATAATTTGAAAATAAAAAGAATAATCCTGTCTCAAAGTCTATTTTTTCTCTCTGATAGTGTAGTCACTTCACCTCTCTTCATCTTCATGTTTGCATGACACTTCCCTGTATCTTTAGACTTCCAGACTGGCTTCATGCTTAAAGTGCCACACAATTGCACCATGCCTTGCTTTTCTACTTCGTGTGGCCATCTCAGCCTTTTAATGATAACGTTTAGTTCATTTAGATTTAGTGTTATTATTCATATAGTCAGATTTAGGGCTTCATTTTTTTTTTTGTTACTTTTCCTGCATTCATGTAGGCTCCAGGGTTCGTGAGGCTCCCATGTCAAGGAGCCATGGGTAACTTCTCCATCTCCTGATCATCTTACCTACTCTGGTGTAAAGGCGCTGGGCCCCCAGGGACTGGTCTCATTGGATCTACTAAATTAGAATCACTGTGGTGGGCCCCCGGGGAATCTCTTTCTTTGAAAGCTCCCTCCCTACCCTTCCCACCCCACACCACCCCTCACCCCCCAGCATAATTCTGCAAAATCCTGGAAGCACAAGTCAGAAAGCACTGTTTAGGAAACTGAGGGTGCATTATCTTTAAGAAAGATATTGCTGCGAAAGGACGTGGTTCTGAGTAAGGCGACAATCAGCGGCCCCCTTGCTTTACTGATGGGTTCATGGGGAGTGAAAAGAGGAAGTGACTCTGCCATCCTACCCATGCATGATGCCAAGTGAAATAAGCCAGACGGTGAATGACAGATACCACGTGATCTTACCTTAAGTGGAACCTAATTAACAGAACAAACAAGTGAGCAAAATAGGACCAGAGACGTGGAAATAAAGAACGAACTGACAGCGACCAGAGAGGAGGGCGGAGGGGATAAGAGGGGAATGAAGGGGAAGGGTCAAGTCAAGGAACATGCATAAAGGACCCCTGGACAAAGACAATGGTGGGGGGATGATTCAATGTGGGAGGTGGAGGGTGGGTAGGACAGGGGAGAGTAATGGGGGGAAAAATGGGAGCAACTGTGATTGAACAACAATAAAAAAAGAAGAAAAGGGGAAGTGGCTTAATTCTAGCCACCCTGATAAACAATGGAAGGTCAGGTCAAAACCAGGTCACCTGACTTCACAAGCGGAGCTTTCTCTGGCAAACTTATCCAGTGATTGAGTCCGCTGACTTAGAGATTGGACCTCTATTGTCTGCTTCAGAATCTATTCTGACAAGTGATCCATCTTGATTTTGTTCTTCATAAGAGTCATTATCATCTCAGTTTGTCTCTCTTTAAAATTGGTGCAATCCTGACCTTAAAGAGTTAGGATGCTGTGAGGTTTAATTAATGTTGGCAGAGTCCTCAGATGCCTCTAGATAAAAGGTTGTGCTAAGGCAAAGTATTACTGTTATTACAGTTCACCAGTGACCAGGCTCTGGTCACCTGCTGGGCTGCGCATTGTGACGTTTGAAAGAAAACGGCAGAAAAGCAAGCAGGTGAGCTGCCGCTTGGAAATCCGGCCCAGCCTTAGGCTTCCCAGTTCCTTACACCTGAGCACCCAAACCCATCTTGCATCTCAGGGAGGGTTCAGGGGTTCCTACGGCTCCCAGAGAAAGCTTGTGGACAAAGAGGAATGAGTTCCAGCCTAAGGAGTGAATAATGAGGACCTCGGATCCTGAGCCTCCCGCTTCCTGGCTACAGAACACTGTGTCCCCTCTTCTTGGTATAACAGAGAAAATGCCTACCTTTGACAGAGTTGAGAGGAATACATAAGGAAATATATGCAAACTACTTTATATAGCGTGGGGCAGCTGCCTAAGTGATGGATTCCAGAGAAAGAAGCCGATGCAAAATCCAAGAGTCAGAATAATGATGACATAGAATAACATTCTAGACCATAGCCGTTGTGTGATGACTGCATAGCTACATTGACGCAATCAAGAAAATCATGTTTAACTAATGATGTTTTGAGATAAAATAAATGCAGGTTTGTTTATGAGCTTATTCTGTTTATAGCAAGGCTCTGATAGGTGGCTTCCACTGTCTTCATTTTACACATGTGATTGAAGCTCACAGATACATTTGAGGTCACATGGTCATCATGGGTAAAGACGTGCTATGCCCGTGTTCCCTTTGCCACATGACAGCTGCTTGTCACATCTACATGGTGGACAGAATATGTGGGATTCATGGTCACATGTGTCATTTTGGTTTTAGTCCTAACACATGATAAAAAGTTACTTTTGAGAATTTTAAGAAAGTAAACAACCTGTCATTTTAACATCTCACTGTTACTTTTATTCTTTTACCCTCACAACAATTCTGAAAAAAAAAAAAAAAAACCCAACACAAACCAGTGGCCATTATAATTCCCAATTTATCAACATGAAAATTGAGGCCCAGAGATCATCAACACCAAGAGAGTAACAAATTAACATTATTTGTCTAGAGATTAAATGCTTCTTGGGCATTTATAGACATCCTGCTTCCCTATTTTACTCCTAATATATCATTATCTTAAGGCAACATTCCCTAAAGGTTGTATACTGAGCAGGACACAAATGTGAAAACAAGCTCTCTTCTATATCCCTCAAGGCTGGAAGCTGTCACCTTCACCTAAAGGAAAAGGGTCTCTGGCAGGTAAATGATTTCTCTCTCAGCAGTCACAGGCACTCTCATGTGGGATATCTCTGCTGGAGATAGTCAACCCTCGGTTTCCCTGATCTCCTGCTCTGTCCTCAGCAGCAGTAACGGAGCATCTGCTGGGGTGAATTACGACTTCCCTCACTGTGCCCTTCACAAGCAGGGATGGCCCCAGGGATCCTCTGAGGGCTGGGTTCTCAGGGCAGGCACATCTGAGCCTGAGATGTGGTGAGTTTCACTGAGGTCTAGGATTCTCTTCTACTTTCTTCCATCCTGATTTATTTCGTAGCTAATGACTCTCTGGACTTGGTGATGTATGACGCTCTGTCAGGGACAAAAAAAAATTGAACTTTGACTAATTAAATAGAACCTCTTCATGCGGTGAAAGGTTTTGCAAACAAATGTAACTCACATAGAGTTATGTTGGCAGGAGAGTCCCATGGAAAAAGCTTCTAAAGACAAGGGAGCAAAGACAGGGAGACCTAGTAGTATAGGAGAGGGGGATTGAAAAAGGTAGAGAAGGAAGAGAATAGCATATGTATATTTAGAAAAATAAAGAGGGACATATAGAGAAAGAGGCTTAGCTTGAGGCAGAGACTCAAGGACAACAGTCTAAAAGGCAGAGATATAGACAAAGTCAGACATATATAAGGGCATGTTTAGCTATTTTAGTGAGTAGACTCACATAGATATTCAATAATATTCTGCAGACATTTTGAGTATAATACTTATCTTAAATAAAGATATCTGCTATGTATCTGTTTATTCAACGAGTGCATGCACGGAACACCTTCTCTGTGTCAGGTACTGCGCTTCAACCTAGGGGTGCAGAAAGCAAAACCTCCTTGTGGAAATCTAATCAGAATGAAATTCATTAAACAGGAAGAATAGAAATGAATATCCAATTCCAATGTTGCAGGTACAGTGATGGATAAATCTATGGATGATGAAAGGCATGTTTAACAGCTAAATTATTTTCAAGTGTGACATAAGTGGCAGGGACTAACAGAAGCATACAAATCTATTTTTCTCTTCCTGCAGTTGTAAGGTTCCGAGAAGTGGAGGGGGTGTGACCAAGCTCACAGAGGAAAGTGTATCTAGAACCGATGCCCATCATCTAAGTGGGATTTCAACAAATGAGGCACTTTCATTTAAAAATCAAACAATTGTGGAATATTTCAAACATGTAGCAACATATATCAGTTGATACACTGGCCGTCCAGGTGCCCACTGCTGACCACCATCTTCAGTAACTCGAAATTTCAACCCCTTAGATGGAGAAAGGGAAACTGAGGGCTTTCCACATCAGATACCCTACTTGTATTACCCGTTGATCTTGATACTCTCAGGATGCAAATTTCACACCCTTTTTATAGATGAGACAACTAAGATTCAACAGATTAGGCAACTTTCCCAAGTGTGAAGAACCAATAACTGGTGTAGTCCAAAATTTCCACCCACGACGATCTAATTCCATGCTCCTTCTTATATGCTACAGGGCTCAAGGGCAAAAGGCCGAGAAAGGGCCAAAAATTTCGAGCACTCTGACATTTGGAAATAGGACCCCAAAATACTGCCACTACCTCTTC
The DNA here is from genome assembly GCA_004026545.1 of Mormoops blainvillei. Taxonomy (NCBI): domain Eukaryota; kingdom Metazoa; phylum Chordata; class Mammalia; order Chiroptera; family Mormoopidae; genus Mormoops; species Mormoops blainvillei. The sequence goes on from PVJD01003770.1 coordinate 150,064, forward strand.
TATCCCCCTCTTATTTCCTCTTTATTGGCTAGGTGGTTAGGAGATTATTTTTGTTCCTTAAGGAGAATTCACATGTTCGCTCCCACCTCATCTCAGGTCTAAGGAATGTTGGCAGGAAAAGCAGTACACCTGTTCCACCTTTTCCACGTCTTCCCTTCCTGTTCACCTCAGCATCTGAAGCTGTCAGACTTTGTTAACTCATCGCTGTGACCCCTAACTGAAGGCAATATGCCGCTAACGCACAGCTGTTGCTATGGCGAGCATGATGTCATAAGGTGACACTACGCGTTTGGGGGAGTGTGATGATGAATTCTTTTTAAGATATTAACTTCCCCCCAAAACCTAGAACGCTAGATGTTAAAGTACAAAGGAACCCAATATTAGTGCATCTCTTCCCTCTTCGTGATCTGGTTGGACTCGACAACCTCCATATGGTCTTTTGCTGTTCCAAGATTTTGTAATTATAGGAAAGGATGAATAATTACTTTTCTCAGAAAGCAGCAGCATTGTTGGCCTAAGATGGTAGGGTTCTGAAGTAAATAGGGCTCTCGGTTGAAAAGCAGGGTGGTCTTCTGGAAAAACCGTTAAGATCTCAGCTACCTTCCATTGAGCATCCATAGGCCTCCCCTTCTCCTAGCCTCAGTCACACCATCTGTTAAATAGGAAGGAGAGCTTGGAGCCTTCTGTAAAGAGTGAATGAGAAAATATGTTCAAAGCACTTGGCATGTAGTGGTTCCACTTAAATATTATTTTCTTAGCTTTAAATACTTGCATGGATATGTCATTTCACAGCAGGAACTCATGCAAGTCATTCTCTTTCTTTTAGGCATAACGATTTTATTATCAATTTACAAAAATGAAGATGGAAGATATCTGGAAGCAGATGAAAAAGAGACAAATATGATCTTTTAAAGCTTTTCTTTTTTTGATTTAATCTTGATTGTATATTTTTTCCATTACCATCTAGTGCTTTTATACCCTCCGACCCCCCTCCAATCGCCACACTGTCGTCCGTGTCCTTGAGTCCTTTTTCCTTTCTGCTCAATCCCTCCACCTCCTCTTCCTCCCTGCCACTAGCTGTAGAGTCCAGAATCTAGACTCTAGAACAAACTATTTCACAAAAAGAACAGATGTGCACTCCTGGAACCATGTGATCAAATTCAATTATTGCCAAATGTGACAACTGATAAATGATGCAAAATACTTAAGCCTTCTTAGGATTGGTGAGTGAGATTATGACCCTGGGAGGTGGCCTGGGACTTCAAACTAACTGGCATGGATAATTGGATTGAAGCTCTTGAACCTGAAGGTAGGGAAGTTACAGGCAGAAGCATGGTAGTCATTTTCCACTCTATGAAGTATTTCATGTCTAAAGGGAGGGAGCTTGCTTGAGTTGGCCCCGAAGTCAGGAAAATGGACATTGGATGAAAGTGAAAGCATACCGACTTTAAGCAACATTTTCATATGATCAAACTTGACAGCAGGTGAGGATGAGACCTCCAAGAGGTTGAGTCCCTCATCCCTGGAAATGTCATTTCCAAGGATAAGGTACATGTTGGGGAGTTGGGGGACACAGAGGGGAATAATGCATTAGGTGAAGGTGTCCACCGGCAGGAAGAGGGGTTAAGAAACAGTGGACTAGGCATTTCCACCATCAGCAGTCAGTTCTCAGAATTTAGGGGGGGTGCATTTTGCTACAGAGAGTTTGTATTTGCCCCAGGGAACGAAGGTTAAAATTGATACACACACCAAAAGGCCTGCAGCGAAAATTTCTGTATAAATGCAAAATTTTCTTTCTTCCCTCCAAGTTCAATTCAGCTGCTAAAGTTTTTACATTCTGTGGGCATCTTTAGGAAATGGGCTATCTGGTTGACTATGAGAGACATTTATAAATAATGTAGGAAAGAGTCAGGGTAGCAGCTGGATATTGTAAAAATGAAAAATAGTTCATCTTTGACTAAGAGTAGTTCCACATGAATTCATTAACTAGCCATGATCATATAAAACTTTGTTGATACTCCAAAGTCCTATGGTAATATTAGGGGCTAAATCAGAGCTATATAAACACAATAAAATCATTCTTAAAAAAAATCACAAGTGTCTTACTCTAACATGATGAGCCTTAGAAAAGGGGCTCAGGGTAGAGAATTATATTGGCCAAATATGGTTGAATGCGAATTCCATGCCTCATCAGTTACAGACTTATTCATCTATGAAATGCTCTAATGTATTTTTAAAATTTTATGGGTAGTCATCACACAGGCAAACACACGCGAAAAGCACACCATTAGGCTGATCATCTTGAACTAGGAAGACACTGATAGACAAATAAAAGATAAATATTGCAGGGTATTAAAAGTTCTTTTGTGCCCATCCAATTTTGGGGGCAAGCCAGTATTTGAGCCCATGTCTCTGTGAGGTGAGCACGTCACTTACAAGGCTCCGAGCTTTAGGAAGGCTGATACCAACCCAGTGCGCCCAGGTTTACAACCTTGGGCCCACTATTCTCCTTCTCTGAGCCTCAGTTTCCCCTTCTGGATATGGCCCAGAACTGCTCCATCGAGGAGGGAGAATAGAACAGGGTTACTAGCTCTAGGAACGAGGCTCACAATTCTCCAGTCAATCACCACTCTTGCTGGTTCTCTGTTCTCTTCAAATCTGCCAAGATTTCTGACTCCTGCTTCTGTCTGTCTGCTTTTTCTAAAGCTTGCAAGGCCAGATTGCTGATTCTGGTTATTTCGGGTCAGTCTGCATTCATTCAACAAATAGGTCCCAAGCATGGAGTTAGACTGGCAAACTTTTGCTGGGAAAGGCAGCATAGTAAATGTTTTAGTCTTCGAGGGTCACAGGGTATCTGTTATCAACTACTCAACTCTACCCTGTAGTACAAAAGCAAGCACAGGTGATAACGTACTCCAACGAGGCTGGCTGTGTTCAAATAAAATGTTGCTTTCAGAAACAAGCAGAGGACCAGGTTTGGCCCAGGAGCCTTAATTGGAAGACATCGAAATGAGATGCTGGGCATTAAAAACGAATAAAATCTGGTATTTGATATATAGAGGTCAAAACTTTCTAGCCCATGCATTGTTGTGTTGTATATTGGTAATTTCATGCTACAATGGCAGACGGACCAAGACCGCAAAACCTAAACTGTTTACTATTCTCTCCCTTGTAGGAAGTGTGCAGACTCTTGGCTTATAATAATAACAGGGCTGTTATTGAATGATAATTAAGCATGAGGAATTAGGAATGAGACAGATACTGATTCGAATCCAGTAAAAATGCCATTAGTAATAAAAATAAACAAGTGTCAACCATGTGATAAGAATTTTACCAATAATTTTTAAAAATTGTATTTAATGGGCTAATCACAGCAATTATATAACATAATTATTGTTGTACTCAATTTCCAAACTCAGAAGTAGTTTACCTAAGCCATATACCTATTAGAATAGAAGAATTCAAACCCAGCTCCGTGCGTCTCCAAAGCTCAGGCTTAATTAATCTGGATCATGAAGGATGAATAGGGAATTTGCTAAGTTGGGGGCGGAGCAGAGAAAACAGCTTCTGCAGATGCACAGAAGCATGAAACGTGTTCATGGAACAAGCACTGAGAAGCAGGAGGATGCTGGACTGGGAAAGGCAACAGGTCCGGCTTATGAAGAGGCTTGCATGTGAGGGGGGGTGCGGTGTGGGGGGTACTTTGTGTTTGCAGTGTTGTCAGCCAGAGCTGGTCGGGGTGGATAAGCTACTTAGCTATGCTAGAGAATATTAAACCCCTGGGACGTGGGTTTCTCTCACTTATTAAGCCTTTTTTTCCGTGGCATTATGGTGCCCTCCAAGATACCAGCAGTGACTTGTTATGGTACAGGTAGTCCTAGCTTATTGTTCTGATCCTTTATTGGGCGAGCAGTGCCCCATCCTACTTAGGCTGCTGCTCTTATGCAGTCATTCACCTCCGATAATTTACTGAGAGAAGTTAAACAGCCAGAATATTAGTCTTTAAGGGCGACTATGGAACTGGAGGCCTGGCTCACTTTGGAGGTGCCAGAAGTCATTGTCAAGTAAGGAACGCAGTGGGACACTGAGTTTAAGGGCAATGCCGAGTGTTTCCAAACATCTCAGCTCTGAGCTTCTGCTTGGGATCCAGAGCAGTCGGCCTGGGATGTGACCAGTCTCCATCTCTCATGCTGTTGAGAAAAGAAGATGGGCAGCCAAGGAGAGAATGGTCTCCCTTGGATCCCAGAACTGGTGCAATACTGGTTCTGGGGCAGGAAAGCTGTGGAATCTGGGTTCCAAACAGGCCTGACTGGTCAA